>NIVC01000014.1:95000-315000 GCA_002269645.1 Macrostomum lignano
ATAGCTCAACAGACACAATTATAGCTCAACAGACACAATTATAGCTCAGTAGACACATTTATAGCTCAACAGACACAATTATAGCTCAACAGACACAATTATAGCTCAACAGACACAATTATAGCTCAACAGACACAATTATAGCTCAACAGACACAATTATAGCTCAACAGAAAAAATTATAGCTCAACAGACACAAGTAAAGCTCAACAGACACAAGTAAAGCTCAACAGACACAATGAACAGTTCCACAGTGCCGCTGCCCCCCCCCCCCGCAGAGACCTGAAGCCGAAGAACATCCTGGTCGGCAAGAATGGCTGGCTGAAAATCTCAGACATGGGCATCTCCTACGCCCTGCAGGACGCGAGCTGCTTCATCACGGATCCCAAAGCCGTGGGCACCATCGGCTACATCGCACCTGAGATAATCATGCGCAAGCCGTACAACTTCGCCGTTGACTGGTACAGCCTGGGCGTCATCATCTTCGAGCTGCTTGTTGGCATCGGGCCCGAGTGCTACCGTCGCGAGAGATGCCCGGAGGCCAAGCAGTTCGAGGTTGTCTTCCCGCCGGAGATCAACGCCGTCTGCGTGGATCTGGTGCGACGCCTGCTGATGCGGAATCCCAGCTTCCGGTTGGGTAATTTGCGAACTAAAGTGCACGAAGTTCGGCATCATCCGTTCTTTAGAGACGTGGATTTTATCGGCCTGTTGAATCGAACTGTTCAGGTGAGATTTTTGTTAAGCTGCTCGACAGGTAATTTGGCGCCAGTTTAAACAGGTGACGTCAAAAATTTCGGGTGGGAGTGTATTTAAAGACGATCGATAGTAGGTGACGTCACTAACCTGCCTGACAGGTTTTTTAGGCGCCAGTTTAAACAGGTGACGTCACTAACCTGTCTGACAAGGTGTTTAGGCACCAGTTTAATCAGGTGACGTCACTATCCTGTCTGACAAGGTGTTTAGGCACCAGTTTAAACAAGTGACGACGCCACTAATTTCGGATAGGAGTGTCTTTACAGTCGATCGATAATACGAGCGCTCGTAGATGACGTCACTAACCTGTCTGGCAGATAATTACGCGCAATTTTAAAAAGGTGAAAGTCACTCGTTTGTCTAATGGGTACGTAGGAACCATTTCAAATAGAATGTCATTCATTTGAATGTCACATTCAGGTGCTTAATAAAATCACAAAAAACATCAGGAAAAAACTCTCCCATTTTCACCTCGCTCAGGTGGCCTACCAGCCAGCCCTAGACGGTCCAAATGACATGTACTTCTTCTTTGAAGCGGTACAAAGCGACTTCAATATGGGCAACTTTTTTAATCAAACTTACGCCGTTGAGAATCAAAATTGGTTTGCCGACTTTTGAACTTTGCGTCGTACAAATTTCGAGAAACTGTTGCATGGCCTTGTTCCAACTGCTTGATACTTTTAGCGATGGTACAAAATTAACAGTTCAATGCTGAATTATCTTAAATTTCACACGGCTCACTCCCACCTCACTCCGCACAGCCTACACTCACCTCACTCAGCACAGCCTACACCCACTTCACACCGCACAGCCTACACCCACTTCACACCGCACAGCCTACACCCACTTCACACCGCACAGCCTACACCCAACTCAAACTGCACAGCCTACACCCACCTCACTCCGCACAGCCTACACCCACCTCAAACCGCACAGCCTACACCCACCTCACTCCGCATAGCCTACACCCACCTCACTCCGCACAGCCTACACCCACCTCACTCCGCACAGCCTACACCCACCTCACTCCGCACAGCCTTCACCCACCTTCCCCACAGCCTACACTCATCTTACTCCCACTAACTAAATGTGCAATAACACCAATTTTAAATAACAGAAGAAAACAGCAAATTAGATATTTAATAATAATGATAAACGCACACAATATGAAATTGCGCACTCAATCAAGCAGGTTTGAAATCCGATAAAAATTGTTTTTTTTTAATTATTTTTCATCTTATTAAAGGATAAAAATGTTATCACGATTCTTCAGTGTCAAGCGCCAAGTAGGCTAAGCATAATATTTTTACTCTTATCAACAGCACAACATTAAATAAAATAAAAGCATTTATAAGTATGAAATATAAGCAGCATATGCTATTATTTTATAATATTTACAAGCCAGATTTGCTTAGTTATAATTATTCACCGTATAATAATATAACAATAATCTGACTGAATCGAGATATAGTCTACGGCGGGCAGGAAAAGAAAAGACAAGCAATGGAACTTAGGCTAAATTAAATTCTAATTACCTGACTAATTTGTGATGACGCAAGAAATATTTATACGTAACTTGAAAGGTTATATCGCTTTTACGTAACTTAAGATAGCAAAAACTGTTCATACAATATATATAAAATAGTTTGCAACATATGTAGACTTAAATTATAACATTGTTATAAGACATAACAGAACATGCATAATGCGATTCCAAATACTTTTTTATCGAAGGTGGTTTGAGGGCGATTCTGCAGGTGGTTTGAGAGCGATTCTGCAGGTGGTTTGAGGGCGGTTCTAAAGGTGGTTTGAGGGCGGTTCTAAAGGTGGTTTGAGGGCGATTCTGCAGGTGGTTTGAGGGCGGTTCTAAAGGTGGTTTGAGGGCGGTTCTAAAGGTGGTTTGAGGGCGATTCTGCAGGTGGTTTGAGGGCGGTTCTAAAGGTGGTTTGAGGGCGATTCTGCAGGTGGTTTGAGGGCGGTTCTGCAGGTGGTTTGAGGGCGGTTCTGCAGGTGGTTTGAGGGCGGTTCTGCAGGTGGTTTGAGGGCGGTTCTAAAGGTGGTTTGAGGGCGGTTCTGCAGGTGGTTTGAGGGCGGTTCTGCAGGTGGTTTGAGGGCGGTTCTGCAGGTGGTTTGAGGGCGATTCTGCAGGTGGTTTGAGGGCGATTCTGCAGGTGGTTTGAGGGCGATTCTGCAGGTGGTTTGAGGGCGGTTCTGCAGGTGGTTTGAGGGCGATTCTGCGGGTGGTTTGAGGGCGGTTCTAAAGGTGGTTTGAGGGCGGTTCTGCAGGTGGTTTGAGGGCGGTTCTTAAGGTGTATTTTGATGAAATTCTGGAGTGACGTGGATGGTTGGTTACCAAGGCTACGAGGGATGATCACATTGGATTAAAAAAAAAATAGAAAAAGCTCATCTGCAACACAAATTTACTGCAAAAACGCAAAAAGCAACTACATAAAAATTGTGCAATTTTGTTAGAATAAAATGAAATAAATTCAACAAGTTAGTTAGTGGTGGAGCCAATTGGACCATGAAGTCAATTGATGAAAGATCAACAAAGACTATGTGGCCCTAATAAAACTTCAGATAGGTCTTTGTTAAGTAGATGACCTGTGGACAATCTAAAGTCAAAACAACGTTACAATCTCAAGCGGGGCAATAAGTAAAATTTGACAATGTGCCCTGGGTTTGTTTATCTATGGTGGAATCCCCCCCAATGTCTCATGCAATTGAATGTATCCCAAGGCTCCAAGGTGTACATGCCTGATCGACTAGAAAGTCAAATGGGCGATGTACATCCTGTGTGAGCGTGTGTTTTGGCGCGCTTGTTTAATTTCTTTAAAATTTACAACAGTCGCGATTCTTGGCCTATTTTCCAATTTAATAGTACATATAAACTTCTTTGAGAAAATAATACACTTTTATAATCAATCGCACTATTTAATCAACGCCGTCAAACCCTTCGCTATTCTCAATGGCCTGCACCAGTTTAGTCCGCAGGCTGTCGTAGTCTGAGTAGGGCGGCAGGTCCATACGGTTGAAGCAGGTGTGCGCTCTGGGCAGCTGGTCTGGCGAGCCCCATCGTTCGATGGTGAACTTCTGAGGCCCGTTCGAGCCCCACAGCTCGGAGAAGCCGTTCATAGGGACGCGAGACGTGCCGGTGACGAACTGGAGCAGGCGGGCCCGGGTCTCATTGTTGAAGCTGTACACCGCGCGCCAGAAGTTGATGATCACCGGGTGGTTGGGGTCGTAGTCGCCTTTGAACAGGGTGTTCCGCTTCCAGTCGTTGACGTCGATGTCCTTGATGGGGAGACATTATGCCATTGGTAATTTGCACCAATTTTTTAGTAACATTACCAAAGGTAATTATCTTAAACACAGGAACTGGGGTGCCGTTGGCCCAGCAAATGACACTCTGGGAGACTGGCCCAGCAACTGAGGATCTAAGAGGCTAGCCTAGCAACTGAGGATCTGGGAGGCTGGCCCAGCAACTGAGGATCTGGGAGGCTAGCCTAGCAACTGAGGATCTGGGAGGCTGGCCCAGCAACTGAGGATCTGGGAGGCTGGCCCAGCAACTGAGGATCTGGGAGGCTGGCCCAGCAACTGAGGATCTGGGAGGCTGGCCCAGCAACTGAGGATCTGGGAGGCTGGCCCAGCAACGGATGATCGCATTCAGCAGCCAATCACCTGCAGTCCGCACAGCAACAGCTCCAATTCGGCGGCATCGAAAATCTGAATAAATCTCGGATCGATCAGCTCGCTGAAGCCGCGCATAAAGGCGGCCATTTGATCCTTGACCCGATCGACAAATCGCCAAGTGATCACCTTGTCGATGTATTCGCTCTTGTTCTCATTGGTAACCTGTTGAAGTTGGTTGGTAGGTTAACGAAAAAAACAGTATCGAAATAAAATCGGCAATAGTTAAATAAATTTCATTTTAAGGTATTTATCCAAAGTTTTTACGTAGAAAAAAAAGTTTTGAAAATAAATTTTACACGTAATATTCTGCTATTTTTACTCTAAGTAGAATAAGTAGAGTAAGTAGGGTTTTTTAAGTCTCTACTTTTTAGTAGAATAAACAGTTCTTTGCTGTCTTAAAAAACAACTCACCAGCACATTTCGCCCATTAGGAATAAGATCAAACTCCTGTTGCTGACCAAATACTTCCTCCTCAACGGAGAATGTGAGATCTAAATCCTCCGGATCGTTGTCAACAATAAACTGCAAACTGTTAAAGTACATTTCGTCCACAGATTCCATATCTTTGAGTACAATTTTTTTGCCTAGCATCATCTTATAGAATGGTCGAATGAAGAATCCGTCTAAAAGTTTGCCATGCCAGATTGCCATGGCGGCGACCCTGCCGATGAACTGGAAGTACGTCAGATGCTCGGGATTAGCTAATCCGCTCTGCGGATTAATCTGCAACGTGTAGTTGTCGCTAGCCGAGTATTCGAATAGGGCGTAGTATGGATTGAACAGTTCGCGGCTGAGTAGGAAGAACCATTCTCTGGTGAGCCCGCCGTAGTCAAGGCCTTTGCCTGAGAAGTTTGTTGGTGACAGTTGGTGGATCTACCAGACTCTACTCTACCTTCCAGCACTTCAGATCTACCAGACTCCACTCTACCTCCCAGCACTTCAGACCTACCAGACTCCACTCTACCTCCCAGCACTTCAGATCTACCAGACTCCACTCTACCTCCCATCACTTCAGACCTACCAGACTCCACTCTACCTCCCAGCACTTTAGATCTACCAGACTCCACTCTACCTCCCATCAGTATCACTTCAGATCTACCAGACTCCAATCTACCTCCCAGCACTTTAGATCTACCAGACTCCATTCTACCTCTCATCACTTCAGACCTACCAGACTCCACTCTACCTCCCAGCACTTTAGATCTACCAGACTACACTTTAATCACACCACTTTAGATCTACCAGACTACACTCTACCCTCTCGATTTCAGACGTACCAGACTCCACTCTACTCTACCCCCAAACTCTACCAGAATAAGCTCTACTTCTCAATCAACTCTACCAGACTGTACTCTATCAAACTTTCTACCAGACTCCAATATACCACAAGTATGTAGCAGACTCTACAGTCACACCCTAGCATATCTGATTAAACAATAATAGAACATATATATAGACGCACCTCCATCGCTAAAGTCAACCCACAGACGAGCCTTCAACAAGTCGGGCTGTTTAACATTCATAATGCAGTTAAAGGAATCCTCCAGAATGCTGCTACGTTTGACGCGAATGTCGAACTTATGATTTGGCATATGCTTGGGCGCCTTCAACAGGCCGCGGAAATATTCATACTTTTGCTTGTAGTCTCGGCTGTAGGGCACGGCTGTGCCGCCTGGGTGAGGATTAGCGGATGAGGTGTGCAGTGTACTAATAGGGTATGCAATGTAATAATAGGGACATAATTCATCACGTATACTAAATGCAGTGCACTAATACAGCTATTATGCACTAATACAGCTATAATGCACTAATACAGCTATAATGCACTAATACAGCCATATGCACTAATACAGCCATATGCACTAATACAGCCATATGCAAAAGAAAATCCCAAACAAAATCTTACCCAGCTTCAATTCCAGTCGGGGATCTTCCCACTGGGTGCGCCGCAAATTGTGATTAATATAGAACACCCGATTGTCCGTGTGCACCCGCTCCTCCCAGCCTGGCGGCAGCGGTCCCAGATCGTTCAGCCGATTCTCGTTGCCACCCGCGCCAGACGAGCCGCCGGTGGTTCGAGCCCGAGCCGCCGCCGCCGCTACCAGCTGCCGATAGCGCTCCTCTCTTGGATCTCTCCACGTAGTTGTCTTATCGTTGTGATTGATGAAGAACTTCCTACCGTTAGGGGCCACGGCAGCCTGCAAATGGAGGCGTGAAGTTGCAAACTGTATGTATCATTAGGCATGTACACTTCACTGTGCCTTGGGAGCAGAGCCAAGCCTAGATTCCAATTTAGCCCACCAAATGAATCTAACTGCACTTGGAAATCGAGCCTGGGCCGCTGGCACTTCAAAGCGCCGCGCTGTACCACTAGGCTACGGGCCCCCATTGCTTACAGTAGGAATAGAGGAAAATTACGTTAAAAATACAAAAGAAGAAATTGTCATATCGTAGTCTGCCTGTCAACCAACCTACCTGCCAACCGGTGGGCAGCGGCAGATCCTCGATGCTGGACAGACGAGACTCGTCACCGGAGGTCACCGTGCCAGATCGGTGCACCCGCGGCCCCGTGTTGTCGCCGCCGCCGCCGCCGGCTGTCGACAGAGACGATCGTCCAGCGGCGCCGGCGGCCGTCCGAGTCGGCCCGGAGGCGCCAGATGGCGGCACCGACGGTGTAGGCGATGGAGAATCGACGTCGCGCGCGGCTGCCGCAGAGGCGGCAACGCCGCCAACAACAGAATCGTCCAGCGTCATCCTCTCGGTGGCGTCCTCCTGCGATATCAGGCGACGCTCGCGGAATCGTTGAGCAGCGGCTGACAACGACTCGGCGGCGGCGGCATCTGCGGCGGACGTGGAAGCTGCGGCGGGAGATGCCGACCTGGACGAAGCTGTTGAAGATGACGAGGCCGACTGAGCCGTGCCAGCGGCTCTGCTGGGGCGAGGCGGAGCGGTTGGGCGCTCCCACTGAGTTCGGCGATTCACCTGATGATGGGACAGAATGATTGAGCAGTGAGTGGTTGTAGAACCCTTAGGGATCAGGTTGTAGAACCCTTAGGGATCAGGGTGTAGAACCCTTAGGGATCAGGTTGTAGAACCCTTAGGGATCAGGGTGTAGAACCCTTAGGGATCAGGGTGTAGAACCCTTAGGGATCAGGGTGTAGAACCCTTAGGGATCAGGGTGTAGAACCCTTAGGGATCAGGGTGTAGAACCCTTAGGGATCAGGGTGTAGAACCCTTAGGGATCAGGGTGTAGAACCCTTAGGGATCAGGGTGTAAAACCCTTAGGGATCAGGGTGTAGAACCCTTAGGGATCAGGGTGTAGAACCCTTAGGGATCAGGGTGTAGAACCCTTAGGGATCAGGGTGTAGAACCCTTAGGGATCAGGGTGTAGAATCCTTAGGGATCAGGGTGTAGAACCCTTAGGGATCAGGGTGTAGAACCCTTAGGGATCAGGGTGTAGAACCCTTAGGGATCAGGGTGTAGAACCCTTAGGGATCAGGGTGTAGAACCCTTAGGGATCAGGGTGTAGAACCCTTAGGGATCAGGGTGTAGAACCCTTAGGGATCAGGGTGTAGAACCCTTAGGGATCAGGGTGTAGAACCCTTAGGGATCAGGGTGTAGAACCCTTAGGGATCAGGGTGTAGAACCCTTAGGGATCAGGGTGTAGAACCCTTAGGGATCAGGGTGTAGAACCCTTAGGGATCAGGGTGTAGAACCCTTAGGGATCAGGGTGTAGAACCCTTAGGGATCAGGGTGTAGAACCCTTAGGGATCAGGGTGTAGAACCCTTAGGGATCAGGGTGTAAAACCGCAAGGGATCAGGGTGTAGAACCCTAAATGATCAGGGTGTAGAACCGCAAAGGATCAGGGTGTAGAATCACAAAGGATCAGGGTGTAGAACCGCAAAGGATCAGGGTGTAGAACCGCAAAGGATCAGGGTGTAGAATCACAAAGGATCTGGGTGTGGAACCGCAAAGGATCAGGGTGTAGAATCACAAAGGATCAGGGTGTGGAACCGCAAAGGATCTGGGTGTGGAACCGCAAAGGATCAGGGTGTAGAATCACAAAGGATCTGGGTGTGGAACCGCAAAGGATCAGGGTGTAGAATCACAAAGGATCAGGGTGTGGAACCGCAAAGGATCAGGGTGTGGAACCGCAAAGGATCAGGGTGTAGAACCGCAAAGGATCAGGGTGTAGAACCGCAAAGTGCAGGGTGTAGAACCGCAGATCTAGGATGTAAATTAAGAACAGTAGCATTGGAACGCAGAAAAACAGAAATAAAAATGGCTTGATTAAAGCAATCAACAGCCTACCTGGTCAACATAGTACACCCTGCCGCTGGGGTCGGAGCGTTCAAGCCAGCCGCGGGGCAGAGGCGCCGCCGTTGGCATCGGCCGCTCCCACTGGGTGCGCCGATTGGCGTGGTCAACGTAGTACCGCCTGCCGTTGGCGTCGCAGCGGGCCTCCCAGCCTGGCGGCAGCGGCGGCCCCTCGTCCTCGTGGTGATGACAGGCGGCAGAGGAGGCGCCCATTGCCGCTGGCGGTGCGGATGCCATCACAGCTCCATCGTCTGCCGGGAGATTAGCGATTTGATTTTTATTCAACGATTCAGGGGCGATTAACTTATTGACTGATTCAGGGGCGATTAACTTTTTGACTGATTCAGGGGCGATTATCTTATTGACTAATTCAGGGGCGATTAACTTTTTGACTGATTCAGGGGCGATTAACTTTTTGACTGATTCAGGGGCGATTATCTTATTGACTGATTCAAAGGCGATTAACTTATTGACTGATTCAGGGGCGATTATCTTATTGACTGATTCAGGGGCGATTATCTTATTGACTGATTCAGGGGCGATTATCTTATTGACTGATTCAGGGGCGATTAACTTATTGACTGATTCAGGGGCGATTATCTTATTGACTGATTCAAAGGCGATTAACTTATTGACTGATTCAGGGGCGATTATCTTATTGACTGATTCAAAGGCGATTAACTTATTGACTGATTCAGGGGCGATTAACTTATTGACTGATTCAGGGGCGATTATCTTATTGACTGATTCAAAGGCGATTAACTTATTGACTGATTCAGGGGCGATTAACTTATTGACTGATTCAGGGGCGATTATCTTATTGACTGATTCAAAGGCGATTAACTTATTGACTGATTCAAAGGCGATTAACTTATTGACTGATTCAGGGGCGATTATCTTATTGACTGATTCAGGGGCGATTATCTTATTGACTGATTCAGGGGCGATTATCTTATTGACTGATTCAGGGGCGATTAACTTATTGACTGATTCAGGGGCGATTATCTTATTGACTGATTCAAAGGCGATTAACTTATTGACTGATTCAGGGGCGATTAACTTATTGTCTGATTCAGGGGCGATTATCTTATTGTCTGATTCAGGGGCGATTAACTTATTGACTGATTCAGGGGCGATTATCTTATTGACTGATTCAGGGGCGATTATCTTATTGACTGATTCAGGGGCGATTATCTTATTGTCTGATTCAGGGGCGATTAAGGAGTTTCTTGTTTAATGCATCAGAGGGCGATTTTTGACTGAATGAATCACAGGGGTGATTTTTTGACAAAATGATTCACAGGGATGATTTTTTGACAAAATGATTCACAGGGGCGATTTTTTGACAAAATGATTCACAGGGGTGATTTTTTGACTTAACTATTCAGGGGGCGATTTCTACAAATGATTCTGAGGGCGATTTTTTACAGATGATTTTAAAGGCATTTTTTAAAATAAATGATTCAGGGATGATTTTTAAACGAATGCTTTAGGGCAGATTTCTACAAACAGGCAAAACTCACCATCGTTATTCTCGGCAACCACAACCCAGTCGGAGCGGCCGCTGCCGCCGCTACTACCGCCGCTATTCAAGTCGCCCTCAGCAACCGCGCCATCATCATCTTCATCATTTTCGGGCACAAAGGCTAGGATTAATTCTAAATTGCCACGAACCCGACTGCGCTCGGATCTCTGCTGCAGCGGTAGCACTCTAGTACGGATATCATCCCTGTCCAGGTAGCCAACATTCTGGTGCCTCAGCGGCAAGTTCAGCTGCCCGAGAAAGTCATCTTTAGTAATACGATTGGCATCGTAAACCTCGGCATCGAGCACGTGACTATTCGTGACATTCGGAAATCGAAAAGTCTGATTCCAAACTGGATTTAAAGTTCGTTTAATAGTTTTTGTGGTTGCGCTCTGCGATTCGCGATTTGTATAGACGCTGATTTTCACGTAGGGGTCGCTAGCTCCAAAGATGTCCTTCTTGGCCAAGTTCTGAGCCCGGACAATGGTCACTTGAAGAGTGGGCATTGTTTAATATTTGTACAAAATATATTTTTTTCTTTTTAAATTGAATAAAAATCACAGCGACTTTCCAGTGACCTTCAGGCTTTTAGTCAAGCCATACTATGGCTGATGGTAGCAGAGATAAGTTTTCACCAGAAAACATTTGAGTACACTGACTTATTTAAACTCAAACTTGAGGATCTCAATGGGAACGTAAACTTGAGGATCCCTAGTGTGAACTCAAACTTAAGAATCTCTAAGGGAACTTAAATTTGAGGATCTCTATGGGAACTCAAACTTGAGCATCTCTATGGGAACTCAAACTTGAAGATCTCTATGGGAACTCAAACTTGAAGATCTCTATGGGGACTCAAACTTGAAGATCTCTATGGGAACTCAAACTTGAAGATCTCTATGGGAACTCAAACTTGAGGATCTCTATGGGAACTCAAACTTGAAGATCTCTATGGGAACTCAAACTTGAAGATCTCTATGGGAACTCAAACTTGAGCATCTCTATTGGAACTCAAACTTGAGCATCTCTATTGGAACTCAAACTTGAGCATCTCTATTGGAACTCAAACTTGAGCATCTCTATTGGAACTCAAACTTGAGGATCTCTGTGAGAACTCGAACTTGAGGATATCTATGGGAACTCTCTATGGGATGGGCAACTCCAGCTTGATAAATATCGGAAGTTGAAGGATTGAATCTAAGAATGGAGAGTGTGAGGTAGCCTATGTATGTATTTTCTACTAAAAATGAATAACACAAGCCTAAAACAGCATTTCTTCCAACAGAGGCTTTATCAGACTGTCCGTTTATTTTTCTGTCTTGCTAGTCCAATTCATTCTATCTACTAAGACTCAACACAAACTGCTCATAGTCTCACATATAATAAAGTCATCGCCAAATCCAATCTAAGCCACAAGAGTCGAAGCGGTGGACGATTCGTACTTCCAGTTGCTAGGCAGGGTGCCGCGAGTCTTGTAGTACCTGGCCAATCGGTGAATACGACTCTCAACTAGAATCAGACGGAACTTTGAATCCTTATCCTTGCGATTGCGCTCCAGATGCTTGCGAATGGCCACTGCCTTTTTAATTAGGTAGTAGAGATCCTCTGGCAGGCTGGCGGCCAGGCCCTTGGCCTTCAGGATGCGCAGGATCTTGTTGCCAGCCACCCAGCGGGCCTGGGCCACGCCGTGCGAGTCCCTCAGGATGACACCAATCTGCGACGGGGTCAGGCCCTTCTTAGCCAGCTTGCAGATCTGATCGATGACGTCATCGGCGCTCAGTTTCAGCCAGAGCGGCACGGAGCGACGATAGGGCAGAGCCGATTGGCTCAGACCTTTGCCAGGCGTGTGCATGCGACCCATGATTTAATTTAGTCAGGTGAGTTCAAATTCTGAATAGACTAGTATTGCCTCTGGAATATTGTGTTTTAAAAAGTAATGAGTTAATAAGATTATTACCCAACAGATTTGGTAACATTATTAAGGATATAAAGAGTACCCGAATTGAATGTTAGTCTTGACCCACTTGGAACAATTTGTGTCCTTGAGCAAGACACTTAACTCTGCATTGCTTCAGCTCACCCAGCTGTAAAATGGGTTCCAGCATTGTTGGGGCAATTGAGGCTAGGTGTGTGTGGCGACCCTTAGTCCTTGGACTAAACAGCCATATGTAGCCTTTGGATGTGATATATAATTAAACTATGGCTTAAGTTGTTGGATGCACACTTTTCCATTAGTGCATGTATATGAAAATGTATTTCAAGTGTTCAAAATAGCAGTTTTGGCTTCTAGTTGTCACACATAAAAAATGAGAAAAAACTGTCATGTCCTAGATTAAGAATTCTAATAAAATGTATGAATTTTTTGACAAATTTGGTCCTTTCATAATAATTTTTGATTCATTTTGTGACAATAATGATTTCTAACTAAATACTCTATTGGTTGGTTATTTGGGTAATAATAATGATGATATTCCATAAGAGGGTTCTAGACACCTTATATCATTAATAGGCCTAGCTTTAGCATTAACACTGTTCTTCAACTAGCACTAAGGCAATTTTACCCATTCTGTTAGTTCCTAAGCACATATAAATATGTAAATATTATACATGAGTAAATTATAATAGACCAAAATGACAGAAAATTGACAAGTTTAAAAAAGAATGCAAATTAAAGACATAATTTTTATATAAGTTGCACAACCAACTTTTTAGTCCAAAATTAAGTTGCATATCATTAAAATTTATATACTATATTATTTATAAATGTTTTATAGTTGCTAAATCAACATTGCTATCATGGCATACATTTGTATAATATAAAGAATTTATTAATGGCAATGCTTACTTAGCTAGCATTGGTTAAGCAAGCTCTAAGGATTACTAAAATATAGGAAAAAAAGAAATTGGCTAAAATGGAAAAAAGTTATAGGCTGATTTTTCTTATGATCTTTAGAATTTATTATTCAACAATTGAACAGGTTTTTCTCCAGCCTAAATATAAGATATCCTAAAAGATGCACAACCCAGTTTTTATTTCTTTCTTCTAAGAGAAGCAGTAAGTCTTTTGGTACATTATACCTCTATTTTCTCTATGTATTATATAGCTCATAAAAATGTCTTATAAAAAGCTGCTATCAGAGAACTTGTCATCTATGGCATAAAATGCAAACTTTTTTTCTAATCTTCTACTAATGCTAGTTCTTTCCATCTTTATTAAGTTTACAAATGATAATTGTCAATAACTAATGCCAAGAAAATGCTTTGTTCTAGGATACAAGTCCAATTAGGCTATAAGTCTAAAAAGAAGACAATCAAAGTGTTTATCTTTCTAAAGGACCCAGATGAATTTGGGAAATGAAGACTGGCATTGCCAAATTATATAAAGGTAATTAGAACTTTTGAAGAAACTTTTCATTTTTTTAACATTAAATTTCAATAGCAAAATTAAGTTTGAATAATAACTGTAATATTTGCAAGATGCAACTCTACATATGGCAATATGTGAAAAGCACAGGCTACTTTCAACAATGATATTAAAGATGTGTCAATGGAAAAGATTAGCCATTTTAGCTATATTTTTATTCTATTATCCTATCTTCCTACTTTGTGCAATCTATTTTAAATCAATGTAAATAAAAAATTCATGTCCTAACTTAAGCTGACTAATACTGTTCCTACACCTATTCATTTTTTTGAGTTAAAAGTCTTATAAATGTATTCAATAATAAAAATTTTTTTCAGTATCATTAAGAAAGTTGAAAGATTGTTACATCTTGAGTTTTGGTTAAAATATTCAACCTGAAAAGTGATAAATAAAAAGAATTCTTAAAAATTGATAGCCAGGCAAAGCCAGCCTAGCTAGGCTATAGAAACATAGTGGCTTTCTAAAATCTGCATCTATTTTTTGTATAATACTTGTTCTTTGTTTTATCTTGCAATATAGAAGTCTATTAGTTTAGCTTAGATCCAAGTGAAAAAATAAAAATTTGAGCATTCATAGCTCTAAATTTTGCTACTCATACTATGAGTCATAGCTTTCATTATCATTCCCTTGTTATATTATGTGATATATTGAGATTTTAACCAATGTTTAAAATATATAGTTTATAACTGGATACAATTACAATTATTTTAAGATTCAACAATACTAAAGTTATGCCAGCTTTATATTGCATTCTAAAAGATGTGCCTTTTGTGTTTAACAAATTTTTCTAACCATTTCCAAATGCTTTTTTCTTAATCATGAGTTTCTAGTAATTGCAGTCTTGCATTAACTATCAAATTGTTTATTAACTGCCTTAAGCCGCCTTAATTCTTTGGCTTATAGCCTTTTTACATGCAGTGGCGAAACTATGATTTTGAAAAGGGGGGATAAACGGATTTGGGCAAAAATCGGAGAAGTGAAGAAATAGCCTATTTGACCAAAAGACAAACTTGGATCCACGACACAGTATATACTTGTGAGTTTTAGTATATTGGAAAAGATTGATTGACACAATATTTCACTGTCTTTACGGACACTACTGGCAACATTCGAGCTACCTACGTACATGTATCGAATCATTTGCATTTAAAGCCCATTGTTCAGAGACAACTGCCGTGCCCCCAGGCATGTGAGTGGTAGATTACTAGGAACACGGCCGCCGTGTCTCCATACACAGAGCTAGGGACATGGCGGCCATGCCGCGAGTCCACACAGCTAAAGACATGGCCACCGTGGCTCTAGGCACAGAGTAGCGTGGTAGCTAGGGACACGGTGGCCGTGTCCTTAGACATAGAGTTAGAGGCACGGCCGGTGTGTCCCTAGTCATGGCGTTCTTAGATAGACTTTTTCTTTATAAATGTTTGCAGAATGTGTAATGTTGTGTTTTCCTATTTGTAAAGTCTAAAAATTAAAAATCCATAGATGTATGGCATCTCAATCTCATTGTTTGAAAGTAAAAGAAAACCATCAGTTGTATATTGTATTTTGCAAAGCATTAATGCTATTAAAAGCAATATAATAGCCAGTAATAGGCCAAGACCTACAGCTACATCTACATATGCAAAAATTAAATAGGCCTAACTTGTGATTTGTGAAGTGTTATCATAGGCCTAATATAATAGTAGACCTAACATTATAGTATATACTCTACTATAGTATTTATATTACATATACATATAGTGAATAAGTAGATAGATGCAGTAGATTAAATATACATATACGCCTAGATTGGATAAAATATCTGAACAAGATTAGACATTATACAAAATTCGAATTTTTCTTTTGTTTAAATACTCCTAGGGCCTAAACAAATAATTAAGACTTTTGTTTTGTGCAGTGTAGGCGTATTTTTGTGAGTGTCAATTTTAATATTACTATATTAGCATTATATTAGTAATTTACAAGTTTTATATAGACACTTTTATTAGCTTGACCTTGAAATCGTCTTTTGACTAGATTTAACATGTTTCAGTTTTAACTTCGAATCTTAAATATTTGGCAGGTCAATCTGCGAAATGCAGGACGTCAAAAATTGAGTAAAAACTGACCTAAAAAAAACAAAATCCTTAGTTTCAAATATTTGTTAGTCTTTACAGAAGCCATTTTTTTCTGTAATACTTGATTAAAATAAATTTATTAAAACAAAAAGTTTTATAGTGGTTAATCAATACTGCTAAAAATAGCATTTTATCTACTTCACACGTGCATTCACAACCTACATGTAGCTGAGCTTTTAGATTCACTGGTCAGACGTCAGTACGTTAAGTAGGGGATTTAAAATTAGAGGATTGTGAATAATCTAGAGGCCATAACATAACCTAGAATCTAGAGCTACTTGCACCTCATCATTTCCACCTGATTGCATTTCGTCATTCACTAATCACTAGTGACTAAAGTGCTTCTTTAGAACTAAAAGATTTAGATTTATTTCTAAAG
Source organism: Macrostomum lignano (assembly GCA_002269645.1). Taxonomy (NCBI): domain Eukaryota; kingdom Metazoa; phylum Platyhelminthes; family Macrostomidae; genus Macrostomum; species Macrostomum lignano. Next base: position 111,206 of record NIVC01000014.1, read on the forward strand.
AATTTGTTGAAGTCTTACGTCGCATATATATAATATATATGTCTGTTGATGGAGCACGAGAAATGCCCGCAGACGAATTGCCCGCCAAGATTTGCCCGCAGATTTGCCCGCCGAGATTTGCCCGAAGTGCATTTTGCCCGTGAGCAAATTGCATGCCCGTGGAGATTTTCCTGCCAAGAATTGCCCGCAGTGAAATTTTCCCGCGAGTGGATTGCCCGCGAGCGAGTTACCCGCAGAGTTTTTTCTGCCAGAGGTTTGCCCGCAATGCTTTTTTACTGCAGCGCATTTGGCAGCTAGATTCTGTATGTGTTGCCTTGCCCCCCCCCCCCAAAAAAATATGCATTTGAAATGCAGTTACTATCAAAAAGTTTTGATCGTTTAAATCTCTTTACTAAGAATTATTACATGTAATAAGCATTGGGAAGGCAATGCAGACAAAATCTGCAGTAAAAAAGCATTGCGGGCAAACCTCGGCGGGAAAAAACGCCGCGGGCAATCCACTCGTAGGCAAATCTCCTGCGGGCAATTCGTCTGCGGGCAATTCTCATGGACCCGTCTGTTGAGACATTATTTAGCGAACCATGATTTGATGAGATTTACGTGATTAAAATAAATAAAGCAAGAAAATAGAATCCATCTGAAAAATATTTTAATGCTACTAATGTGTAACAGCATTGATGCATAAAAAAATTCTGTTTATTATTAACGGATAAATATTGCAGGAATTCATATACAATCTATTTTTCATCGCAAAAAATAATTCTTTACACGGGATTTGGGTACATGAATATTGCAGTAGTGAGATTAATAAAAAAACACAGGCAAAACTAAATAAACAAAGAATCATATTGCTGGAAAAATACATAAAACTCCTGTAAAAATTAGCATACTACATGTATAAGAATGTGCGACAGTTGCAACAACCAGCATATCTACACGCAATTATAAATAACTACGGGCTAACAAAACAAAACCGAAGTGAGCTACAAAACAGGCAAATTTAATCGATTGAGTTAAATTTACAGTACAAGGTAAAATATTTCAATTTCTCCTATACACATAGCATATATTTTGTGTCAGTTAAAATATATTATTATGCATTCATGAAGACAAAAACAGATACAAGCTATTTATTGCAATCAAACACTGCCCGAGTAAAAATATACCAGTTTGTTTTGTGTTTTTTTCTAATCATTGAGTAGGAAAACTGCTGAAAGTGCATTTGATGCTTCAAGTTAATGTCAATTTGTCAGGAAACATATATAACTTTGTGACAACTGCTAGCATAGCATAGCAAAAAACGTATTATTCACGCGAAAAAAACTTAAGGCATTTATATCAACAAAGAGTTATGTGAAGCAAATATTTACGGAAAAATAATATTGAATCCCATGAGTAATTTTGGTGTGGTTCATTTTAAATAGATTTGCACTGTGATCGCAGTATCCAACCACTGAGCAGCCACCGTGATTTCGTTTTACTGATTGTCTGCAATAATCTCATTTTCGATTAAAGCTTAGCATTTAATTGCCTGTTTAAGACTATGAGCATTCATCTTGATGAACTGGGAAACTGGCCAAGCAACTGGGGATTTGGGAGGCTGGCCCAGCAACTGAGGATTTGGGAGGCTGGCCCAGCAACTGAGGTTCTGGGAGGCTGGTGGCCCAGCAACTCAGGATCTCGGAGGCTGGCCCAGCAACTGAGGTTCTGGGAGGCTGGTGGCCCAGCAACTCAGGATCTCGGAGGCTGGCCCAGCAACTGAGGATCTGGGAGGCTGTTGGCCCTGCAACTGAGGTTCTGGGAGGCTGGCCCAGCAACTGAGGATCTGGGAAGTTGGCCAAGCAACTGAGGATCTGGGAGGCTGGCCCAGCAACTGAGGATCTGGGAGGCTGGCCCAGCAACTGAGGATCTGGGAGGCTGGCCCAGCAACTGAGGATCTGGGAGGCTGGCCCAGCAACTGAGGATCTGGGAGGCTGGCCCAGCAACTGAGGATCTGGGAAAGGTGATAGCCGTTGTGACAGTACTTTTTTGTGCTCCTTGACCCACTTGTCTGTCTGTCCTCTCTAACCCATGCAACTGTACCCCGGGCCTCAAAACCCAGACTGAAACCCTCTGAGGTTCAGCCTCTGAGGTATAAATACAAGCGAGACTGTGTTCCCTAAGAATGGTCTAAGAGTTAGTCTAAAGGAAAAAGCTTTAGTTGCAACAATACGATAAAACAAATTCCAGGTAGCTAGTGATGACATCATCATCTAGATTTGTAGTTAGAAGTCAGCCAGGTCAGTCCTTCGTACAGACCCTCGCCAGAGGTGGCGCAGGCGGGCTGCACATACCAGACACGGTCGGCGCCCAGGTGGCACAGGCCCAGTCGGTCCTGAATTTCGCTTGGACGCATAGCTGCAATAATTAACAGAATAATTAATTAATTAATTAGATTTTATAATTCTTCAAATCTTCTCCCAGGGTTTCAAAAATCTTCCCAAACCTTCCCCAATCACCCTAAATCTCCCCTAATCACCCTAAATCTCCCCTAATCACCCTAAATCTCCCCTAATCACCCTAAATCTCCCCTAATAACCCAAATCTCCCCAATCGCCCCAAATCTCCCCAATCACCATAAATCTCACCAATCACCACAAATCTCCCCAATCACCACAAATCTCCCTCCAATCACCCCAAATCTTCCCCAACCACCCCAGATTTTCACCTAATCACTACAAATCTTTCCCAATCACCCCAAATCTCCCCAATCACCACAAATCTTCCCCAATCACCCCAAATCTTCCCCAATCATCCCAAATCACCCCAAATCTTCCCCAATCATCCCAAATCTTCCCCAATCATCCCAAATCACCCAAAATCTTCCCCAATCATCCCAAATCACCCCAAATATCCTGAATCACCTCTAATCTAAATCGAACCATTCCTAATTTTTCCCACTGCCTCCGCGACTCCCCAAATCTTACCATCAGGCAGGTCCTGCTTATTAGCAATAATTAGTACAATAGCACTGCGCATCTCTCGATCCTCCAGAATCCGATGCAGCTCAATTCGAGCCTCATCAACTCGATCACGATCCGAGCTATCTAATACGAATATGAGTCCGTGCGTGCCCACGTAGTAGTGACGCCAGAGTGGTCGGATCTTCTCTTGGCCGCCGACGTCCTGCGTAAACAGGGGTGGAATGAGTGAATTGGTGGACGATTCTCCTTGTGTGAACTGGAGGACTGCTCACCTGTGTGAACTGTGGGAATTCTCCCTGTGTGAACTGTGGGACTGCTCACCTGTGTGAACTGGGGGAATTCTCACCTGTGTGAACTTGGGGAATTCTACCTGTGTGAACTGGGGGAATTCTCTCACCTGTGTGAACTGGGGGAATTCTCACCCGTGTGAACTGGGGAATTCTAACTGTGTGAACTTGGGGAATTCTACCTGTGTGAACTGGGGGAATTTTCACCCTTGTGAACTGGGGAATTCTAACTGTGTAAACTGGGGGAATTCTGCCTGTGTGAGCTGGAGGAATTCTACCTGTGTGAACTGGGGGAATTCTCACCCGTGTGAACTGTGGGAATTCTACCTGTGTGAACTGTGGGAATTCTACCTGTGTGAACTGGGGGAATTCTCTCACCTGTGTGAACTGGGGGAATTCTCACCCGTGTGAACTGGGGAATTCTAACTGTGTAAACTGGGGGAATTCTACCTGTGTGAACTGGAGGGAATTCTACCTGTGCGAACTAGGGGAAATTCTCATCTGTGTGAACTTGTGGGGATTCTCACATGTGTGAACTCGGGGGAATTTTCAACTGTGTGAACAGTGGGACGGAGGTGATTCTCCCTGTGAACTGGGGGGGGGGGACTCTTTCTTTTTAAACTGTGCGATTCTCAGGGTAAAGTTGGGGTTGGTTAGGGGCGATTCTCAGGGTTGATTGTAGGTTAGAGGTCAGTTTAGTCATGCATCAATCATGAAGGGAGGGGGTTGTTTGCCAGTACTAAAGCGTTCAAGGGTTGCCAGATTATTATAAACACAGTTGGTAAACTCACCCAAACATTAAACTTCACATTCTTATAAGTGACAGTTTCAACATTGAATCCAACAGTGGGTATGGTGGTGACAGACGAGTGCAGTTTCAACTTGTACAGAATTGTTGTTTTACCAGCTGCGTCTAATCCAAGCATTAGTATGCGCATCTCGCGGTTCTTGAAAATTTTCGACAACAGTTTGCCCATTTTTGTTAGATAGTCTACTTATGTAAGTAGTGCGAGTTGTATTATTTGACTGCCAAGTTTGCAAAAAATTGTTAGCAATACTTGATGATCAGGATTTTTCTTTATGATTTTATCAAAAAATTCAGCACAGTCTGAAATACAGAATAAAATAGAGAAAAGTAGATTACTATGTAATGTGTGGTCAAGTAATGTATATAATGTAATTCAAGCTGGTCAGAGACATGTCTATTGTGCCCAGATCAGAATTCAAAATGTAAAACTATCCCATGTGCTGACGCTCTTTTTGGTTGGCAACAATTCTCGGCCTCGGGTGCAAAGCCAAAGGTTTTAACTGGAGATGGTTGACATTTTCCCGAGCCTCTAATTTACATTGATGGCAAAGCCCAGCAACATTCTTATTCAGCAGTGCATACCCTAGATGAAGTTCTGTTCACTTATTCTTGGCAGAGCTGTTCTTATTTAAATCTCTTTTGTCTTCAAGATCATACAAATCTTCACAAGCAATTTTTTTTCTATTGGTACATAATAAACATCATTTTGGTTCATAGAAAACATTATTTTCTTATTATTAAGTAAAGATAAAATAAAATTGCTGTGTATCACAAAAAAGACTTTCATATATTTTCACATTTCTCTGCTGTATTTTGTCAGATCAGTTCTTGCAGATCTGTACAAACCAGTACAAATTGTTTTTTTCACAAATTTTTTAACAGAATAGTCAATATGTTTTTTAAATGATTGAAACTTATTTTAGTTGTCCTTTGGGTAGCCAACAGGAAATGAATTTGTTTAAATATTTTTTCTACCATTTTGAACATACTGAACCCTTTTAATTTGAATTTTCAGTCTTTTGATGTATCCAAATTGTTAGTTCTTTCTTTAGACCTAGCCAAAGAAATTATTTTTTCCTTAAATTGTTTCATAGTGTAGTATCAATATGAGTATAGGCATGGCTTTAAATGTTGAGTAGAAAGCGGAAGGATCGACAATTTAAAAAAATTGACATTGACAAACTACAAAATGTATGCTATATAGGCTTGTATCTTACTCCTATCTATATAAGTAGACCTATGACTTTGTTCTATGCTGTAATAGAATCAGAATGTATGTTTAGACCTAGTGATATTGTCCATTAATAATATATTTTTCCCCCAAGGGTCTAGCTAGTAAGGGTCTGATAAGGGTCTAGCCTCTAATGATTTTTTATTTGGTTACACTAAACCAATGGGAGGCTAGAGGCTAGGCTAGAGGCTCGACTCTTGGGTGTCGCAGCCTCTAAAAATGACCCAGATTTGATGCTTGCTATTTGAGGCTCATATTGAAGGTTGGATTAGAGGCTGGAGATTTGATGCTGAATTTGAGGCTAGATTAGATGCTCAATTAGAGGTTGGATTCAAGATTGGCAATTTGATGCTCAGTTAGAGGCTCAATTAGAGGCTGGATTTAAGACTGGCAATTTGATGCTCAGTTAGAGGCTCAATTAGATGCTCAATTAGAAGATGAATTCAAGACTAGCATAGTTTTTTTTCAAAGGCAATAATAAGCAGTTAGACAATGTCTGTTCAAAAAGATGTTAGAAGGCAGAAGGCCATGTAATCCGTCATATGAATTGTATTGTAACATACTAAACAATAATGATGTATAGAATTATGAAATATAACTTATCTGCCACACAGATATCTGCATAGTATATTTTCCCTCCTTAAGATTTGGTGCACATAATGTATTTACTTATACAGAGACAGGTGTCTTACTAGGTACAGGTGAATATATACAGAGTTTAAATTTTTGTAGGAGGGATATTTGCTCCTCTATTTGCAAAAGAGCTGCAGGCACACACCATTAAGACTCCAACTTGAGCTTCTCTTTCAGTCTCAAATCTGACCTCTAATCCAGTCTCTAATCTAGCCTTGAATCTAGCCTCTAATCTAGCCTCAAATCTAGCCTTGAATCCAGCCTCTAATCTAGCCTCAAATCCAGCCTCTAATCTGACCTCTAATCCAGCCTCTAACTTGAACATCAAATCTAGCCTCTATTTCAGCCTTAAATCCAACCTCTATTCCAGCCTTAAATCCAACCTCTATTCCAGCCTTAAATCCAACCTCTATTCTAGCCTCTAATCCATCCTCTAACTTAAACATCAAATCCATCCTCTAACTTAAACATCAAATCCATCCTCTAACTTAAACATCAAATCCAGCCTCTAATTCAGCCTCTTATCTGACCTCTAACTTGAACATCAAATCCAGCCTCTATTCAAGCCTCTAATCCATCCTCTAACTTAAACATCAAATCCATCCTCTAACTTAAACATCAAATCCAGCCTCTAACTTGAACATCAAATCCAGCTGCTAACTTGAACATCGAATACAGCCTCTATTCCAGCCTTGAATTCAACCTCTAATCTAGCCTCTAAATTAAACATCAAATCCAGGCTCAAAAAGCCTCTAATCCAGTCTTGAATCTAGCATCAAATACAATCTCTTTCAATGCTAAAGATAATTTTTGAGGCTAGCATCAAACCAGCCTTGAAAAATCTGCTTTGAGGTTTATTTGAGGCTGCGTTTGAGGCTAGGGAAAAAATCAGAGGCTGCCTTTATCCTATCAGGATAGCTAGTCCTGTATGCCTTACTATTTAGTGGCCTGTCAATCTATGCAAAAGTTTTCAGTTGACTTTGAACACTCTAATTTTCTGACCATGTGTGAGCTGTTGATATAATAAAATATCTCAGATAAAAAATTGCCTCACTTTGCTAGCTGTAGCTATATGCTAAGCTTATTTATACTTTTGCATATGCTTATGTGTAGCTATGATAAATATGCCTATATGAAATGCATTAATGAATAATTTAGCTACCAACAAAAAATAATGGCACCAGCTAATTAGGCGTAGTTAGAAAAATAGTTTATACTCTTTGGTGTAAGCAAAATATTTCGCTGTTTTTAATTAAAACAATATATAACTTTTCAATAATTTAAAAAGTTTAATTACGAATCATTTGTACTCGTAGCTAACTATAGTTAAATACTTTACCTACTATGTTCTGCATAGTCAGTAGCCTTTTTATCCATTTCTCACTGTTAAAAAGTTGACAGTGGTAAGATATAAACTATTCTTTTCAGCTTTAGCCATGCCAATGAACTGTTATATTCCAGACTATAAGACAAACCATGCAACTGGTGAAAAAGCAATAGTTTACTCATTCCTAAAAGGCCAACATACTGCAAAACTATGGCTTAGAAGTATGCCAGTAAGTGTAAAAGTAAGTAGTGTTTTTAATTATTTGGCAATTAGCTATTTTAATTGTTAGATGTTTGTCTAAAATTTTTCAAATTGATAGTGAAATAAGAATGACATTATTTTGTTTTGTAGACAGTATCTAAGTATATGCTATGCTAATGTCAACTGCTTTATTGCACCTGACTGAGCCAAGTGAAGATATTATACAATTTTTATTTACTTTGCTTGCTACTGAAACATGAATTTTGGTAAACATGACAATATAAGCATGGTATTTTGTTGTCTTTTCAGAAAAGTCCAAAGATATCAACAGACATGATGTTCTATTCAGTCACTGTGGGCAGTTGGAAGATGAAATAGGATCATTTAATGCCATTGATAGAATAAAGTTGTAGTCTAGCTTTACTAAGCAAGCTGGCAATATCAGCTTCTTCATAAATAGAGGATGGCTTGTGCAGTAAAGTGACTCTGCTGTGCAGTTCTTGATAGTTAATGGTTGAACTGGCAAAGTTCTGGTTGTTGTCAACCACGACTTCTCTGCCAATGCCTTTTGTTGCAACACAATCATGGCAGTCTCAGCATTGGGCTATTAGCATTGACTTGAGCCATTCAGCCAATTAGAAGCTATGGCTAATCTTACTCTTTAAGTTGAAGACTGCAAGTAAAGACCTTGCTGTGCATGTAGAAAGCATGAAAGACCTATATTATAAAGACTCCTACCAATCATTTTTTCGAAAAACTAGAACTCAGCACTAATCAATCACAAGGAGTCTAGTACAATGCAGGTGACATTTTTACAGCTGCAAAACTATACTTCTCTAGCTGCAATGGCTCTTCTTTCTAAGATATTGTTTGCATGCCGTATCCTGCCACTATCAAATGACATTTAAGTGGGCTTGGCACAGTTGGAACTGACAACAACTGTTGACAACTTGTTGCCTCTTGTATAGAAAAAAGCACTCCTTTGCTATGCTACTATGTTGTGATTTTTGACAAGGTCTATGTTAAGCTTTCACTTTGATTTTGTGGTGGTCATATTATTGGATTTGCAGAGGATGCCCAAGATATATTGGCACGAACCATTCTAGCTATCATGGTTAAGCCTTTAATGGGAGGTGAAGCTTAAGTTGCTAGACTAATTCTTATCTACAGCCTAGCACCTTGGTTCTTATATAACCAAGTAAGCCAATTACTAACCATTGTTCATGAGTGTGGTGGAACTGCTATTGCCTTCATTTGTGACAATCATTTTACAAATAGGAACTGCTTCAAGTTGGTTGAGCAAACTATGCAGAGTTGCACCATGGGAGGCAGTCAATCCTGCTGATCATAGCAAGCCACTATTCTGACAATACAACATTGTCCATATCATAAAAAATATCCAAAACAACTGGCTTACTCAGTGCTACAAAGAAATTGACTTTGTACCTGTAGTAGATAGCCTATTATATCATGCTAAATTGCATGACCTAGTCTCGATTATGGATCAATCGCACAAACACATTGTCAAACTGATATCACTTAACCTAGTAGCTTATGGTCCTTCCCAATTGGAGCATCAAAAAGTGAGTCTTGTATTGATGTTTTAAAAAAACAATTGCTGCACTATGTGTCAATGGTCAGTTAGATACCACAGATTTTTATTGAGCGCACAACAAACTTCTGGAAAGTAGTCAATTTAAAATCACTCAAATCAGGCATTCAATTGAATGATGCAATGCAATTTCCTATTGATGTAACAGACTAAGAACCTTGATTATCTGCACAATTTTGCTGCCATAGTGGACCGCATGCCTGGTGGATGAGGTGCATCTTGTGCTTGATCTCTGACTACAAATACACCTAAGGCGGTGGTGCAAACAGTTCATGGGTTTGTTCACCTTTTTGTTTTCAAAGGCTTGGTTTATAGAGAATCAGAGCTAGCCAGGGATTTGGGAGCTACTATGCACTGGCTATGGAAATTGCAGCCTTAAAATAGACCTCATTTACATGTATGAAGTGTTCTTTAAGTAGAACTGATTAAAAAGCTAATGTTATACACTGTTTCATCAGTTATATTTTAGAGTAGACTTTCCTATCAGTTTTGAATGACCATATTTGCAGTTATTTATCAGTTATATTTTGGAATAGACTTTCTTGTCAGTTTTGAATGACCATTTTTGTAGTTAGTTATCAGTTTTTTCGCTCAAAAATTAATTAACAACAAAATCCAATATACTAAAAATCCTATATACTAAAAATGGTCTGTCTGTGTCTATCTATCTATCTATCTATCTATCTATCTATCTATGTGATCGATTAGAGAAAAAATGGCTGGACCGATTTTGTTCAAACTTGCACTGTTCGATCAGAAATTTTCCCGTGACTGTACATGCATCGCGGCTAAGAAATTGCTCGATGCTAAAGGCATTAAATATTCGAAAAACATGCTTTTTGCAAAGGTCAAGCAAACTTTTCGACTTGAAATGCATTGTAAGAATGCTAGAGAAAAAACTGACTGGTTGAATTCTGGTTCTGAAATAGATTGCATCATCACTGAATTGTAACTCCGACTTGAATTGAAAATGCAGTGTGGAAGCGTAGCACCAGACTTGATTTAAATTGCGTAACCATATTGTTAACTGATACTGACTGACTGAGAAACTGATTATGTCATAACTGCTTCGTGTGATTTACTCTATGCTTGGATTTTAAACTGTTGAATTATATATATATATATATAAGTGCAAAATTTGATGTTATCAAAAAGATGAGAACTAGCCTAGAGGTGAATAGACTGAACTGCTAAATGCAGCGACGATGGTTCGAATTTTCATAGAGTATAATTTTTTTAATTAAAGCTTTTCAACATCAGGAAAACTAAAAGACTTTTTAAAAAGAAGCGTCATGTAAAAATCATAGTAGCGTCATGTAAAAAATCGTAGAAGCGTCATATAAAAAATTATAGAAGCGTCATATAAAAATCATAGATGCGTCATTTAAAAAATCATAGAAGCATCATATAAAAATCATAGATGCGTCATTTAAAAAACCATAGAAGCATCATGTAAACAATCATAGAAGCGTCATTTAAAAAATCATAGAAGCATCATATAAAAATCATAGATGCATCATTTAAAAAATCATAGAAGCATCATGTAAACAATCATAGAAGCGTCATTTAAAAAATCATAGAAGCGTCATATAAAAATCATAGATGCGTCATTTAAAAAATCATGGAAGCGTCATGTAAACAATCATAGAAGCGTCATGTGAAAATCAAAGAAGCGTCACGTAAAGAATCATAGAAGCGTCATGTAAACAATCATAGAAGCGTCATGTAAACAATCATAGAAGCGTCATGTAAAAAATCATAGAAGCGTCATGTAAACAATTATAGAAGCGTCATGTAAAAAAATCATAGAAGCGTCATGTAAACAATCATAGAAGCGTCATGTAAACAATCATAGAAGCGTCATGTAAACAATCATAGAAGCGTCATGTAAAAAATCGTAGAAGCGTCATTTAAAAAATCATAGAAGCGTCATGCAAAAATCATAGATGCGTCATTTAAAAAATCATGGAAGCGTCATGTAAACAATCATAGAAGCGTCATGTAAAAAATCATAGAAGCGTCATATAAAAATCATAGATGCATCATTTAAAAAAATCATAGAAGCGTCATATAAAAAATCATAGAAGCGTCATGTAAAAATCATAGAAGCGTCATGTAAACAACCATAGAAGCGTCATGTAAAAAATCATAGAAGAGTCATGTAAACAATCATAGAAGCGTCATGTAAGCAATCATAGAAGCGTCATGTAAACAATCATAGAAGCGTCATGTAAACAATCATAGAAGCGTCATGTAAGCAATCATAAAAGCATCATGTAAACAATCATAGAAGCGTCATGTAAACAATCACAGAAGCGTCATGAAAAAATCATAGAAGCGTCATGTAAACAATCATAGAAGCGTCATGTAAACAATCATAGAAGCATCATGTAAAAAAATCATAGTAGCGTCATGTAAACAATCATAGAAGCGTCATGTAAAGAATCATAGAAGCGTCATGTAAAAAAATCATAGAAGCGTCATATAAAAATCATAGATGCGTCATTTAAAAAATCATAGAAGCGTCATGTGAAAATCATAAAAGCGTCACGTAAAGAATCATAGAAGCGTCATGTAAACAATCATAGAAGCGTCATGTAAACAATCATAGAAGCGTCATGTAAACAATCATAGAAGCGTCATGTAAAAAATCATAGAAGCGTCATGTAAACAATCATAGAAGCGTCATGTAAACAATCATAGAAGCGTCATTTAAAAAATCATAGAAGCGTCATGTAAACAATCATAGAAGCGTCATGTAAAAAATCATAGAAGCGTCATGTAAAAAATCATAGAAGCGTCATGTAAAAATCGTAGAAGCGTCATTTAAAAATCATAGAAAATCATAAAAATCAAAAATTAAATGCAGCTATAATGCTGTGCTGGGGAGAAAAACTGAGACGTAAAGGCTCTCAGAGAATAACTGCTGAGATTACGGGGGGGGGGGTTTCTGAGATGTCAAAGCAAAAGTCAGAAGCTACTTCAAAGTTCATGTACTTTACTCAATTTTTTAATTGCATTCTTTGTTGGCTCGCCACGGGAGGCGCTTATAGAAGAAGAGTCATGTAAAAAATAAAAGTAGCACTACGAGCGTATGTACGAGCTATACATAAAAGAAAAGTCATGTTCAAGTTAAAATATTCATTTGGGAATTGCTACGATGTCAAAGCTTGGTGGAAATCGTTATAGTGCTGTGATTCTTAAAGAAGGAATCACTAAAATGTCAAGGCTTAGGGGAGAAGAATTGCTGAGATTTCAAGGCTTTAGGTTGGGTTAAAGTTAGGTTTAGGTCAGGTGTGGGTTGAGGGTTATATTTTATCGGGTTTCAAGGTTAACAGAATAACAGGGGATTTTTTAGATTTCAAGGTTTATGGAGGCCATCGCTGACATGTTAAGGCTTACGGGGGGAATAGCTGAGATGTCAAGGCTCACGGGGTATAAATGAGATTTCAAGGCTAAAGTCAGAAGCTACATGTAGTTTATTGAAAACTTTTTATTACATTATTTGATGCCTCCTCAGGGGAGGGATCGCTGATAAAAAAAGCGTAATGTAAAAAATAAAAGAAGCTTCATGTCGAAGTTAAGAGATTCATTTGGGAATCCCTACGATGTCGAGGCTTGCAGGAAATCGCTATAATGCTGTAGTAGTGCTATAGTGACTCTTAGAGAGAATTACTGAAATTTCAATGTTAGGTTAGGGTTAGGGTTAGGGTTAGGGTTAGGGTTAGGCTAGGGTTAGAAGGTTGACAGATATTTTTAGATTTCCAAGGCTTATTGGGGGCATTGCTGAGATGTCAAGGGGGGAAGTTGATATGTCAAAGCTTGTGGGGGGGGGGAATTACTGACATGTCAAGGCTTACAAGGTTTGACAGGAGATTTTTTAAGATTTCAAGGATACATGTAGCTTATTAAAAAAACGTGTATTGCATTTATTTGGCTCCCCAACGGGGGGCGTAGATTGCTAGTCCTTTCCTATATACTAAAAATGAGTTGTCTGTGGGTATGCGATAGATTTCAGAAATCAGAAAAATTGGCTCAACCGATTTTCTTCAAACTTGCACCATTCGATCAGAAATTTTCCTGGGACGGTACATGCATCTTGGCTAAGAAATTGCTCAATTTTAAAGGGATTAATTATTCGAAAAACATGCTTTTTTGCAAAGGTCAAGCAAAATTTTCGACCTGAAATGCATTGTAAAAATGCTAGAGAAAAAACTGACTGACTGCATTTCAATTCTGATAAAGATTGCATCACAACAAGTTGAAAACAGTGCCGAAGAAATGCACACACGACTTGAATGAAATTGCGTAACCATATTGCTAACTCAAATTGAGACTGATACTGGCTGACTGAGAAATTGATTATGTCATAACTTTTTACTCCAATTGACTTGCTGTAAGAATTGAATTATAAGGGCCACAATTCATGTTCTCCAATTGAAAATAGATAGCCAAGATGCAAACAGACTGGAATGCTAATGTAGCGACCTGGGTTCGAATCTTAGTAGTGCAAAAAGATTTTTTTTATCAAAACACCTTAAAAACACAAAACTGCTAAACATAATAGAAGCGGAATGTCAAACATAGAAGAGCCACCATGTCAAACATAAAAGAGCCACCATGCCAAACATAAAATAAGCACTATGTCAAACATATACGTGACTCCATGTCAACGATTAAAAAGCCACCATGTCAAAACTAAACGAGCCACCACGTCTAACATTTATGTGACTTTATGTCAAACATTTAAGTGTCACCATATCAAACATCAAATAGCCACTTTGTCGAACATTAAAGAGCCACCGTGTCAAACATAAAAGAGCCACCATGTTAAACATAGAAGAGCCACCATGTCAAACATAAAATAGCCACCATGTCAGACATTAAAAAGCCACCGTATCAAACATAAAAGAGCCACCATGTAGAATATTAAAGAGCCACCATGAAGAACATTAAAGAGCCACCGTGTCAAACATTTGGGAGCCACCATGTCAGACATTAAAAAGCCACCATGTCGAACATAAAAGAGTTACCATGTAGAACATTAAAGAGCCACCATTTCAAACAGTAAAGAGCCACCATGTCAAACATTTAGGAGCCACCATGTCAAACATTTAAGATCCACCATCTCAAACATATATGTGACTTTATGTCAAACTTTCAAGAGCCACCATTTCGAACATTAAATAGCCACTTTGTCAAACATTAGAGAGCCGCCATGTCAAACATAAAAGAGTCACCAGGTTAAACATTTAAAAGCCACCATGTCAAACATTAAAGAGCCACTATGTCAAAACATAAAAATGCCATCATGTCAGACATTAAAAGCCACCGTGTCAAACATAAAAGAGCCACCAGGTTAAACATTAAAGAGCCACCATGTCAAAAATAAAGAGCCACCATGTTGAACATAAAAGAGCTACCATGTCAAACATTTAAGAGCTACCACATACATGCGCAACTTCTGAAATTACGCTGGCCGTGCGACTTAGTTTTCGATAAAAAATGCGACTTACCTATAAAAGAGCCAAGCAAAAACTTTAGGTAAACGGCAGGAGTAACTATGACCATATTTTTAAAGCTAAATGCCTCGCCAGCTAATTAGTGCTGCGTGCAGATTCGGCGTTTTTATAACAGCTAATCAGTATGTCATCTAGTGGCGGCATGAAGCAATTAGTAAATTGTCAGTACAGTGTAGTGAGCATACTACAAAAGTCATGATTCATGAATGTCCAGAAGTAAGTGAAGTGAATACAGTGTGACCTATAGCTCAAGAACGATTTGCTAGACGATTTGGCATGGAAGATGAGAGCCCTGATTCAGATGGCTCATCAGATGCAGAATACGAATCCAGTAGAGATACAAGCTGTGAAAACCCACAGATTTTTAAACCACTGAATTCTAATTCCCGGAACTATTTTTGCATAGATTCTAAATTTGAAGTCATGCTCAAACAAAAACTTGTTATTTGTTAACAGTTAGGAAAAAGGCAAAGATGGGAGTAATGCATGTTAAACTAAGATTTGAGGCCTTTGCAAATTCTCTCCATTCCTCAATCTTCTCATCCTCTTTTTCTTTTCTCTCTCATCCCTTATCCCTTCTCTCTTTCCTCTCCTCTCTCCTCTCTTTCCTCTCCTCCCCTATCTCTTCTGTCTCCTCTCTACTTTCTTATCTCTCCTCTCGTCTCTCTCCATTCCACTCTACTCTCATCTTATCTTCCCTCTCGTCTCTCTCCACTCTACTCTCTCATCTTATCTCTCCTCTCTTTTCTACTCTCTCATCTCTCCTCTCTTCACTCTCCTCTCATCTCCTCTTTATCCTCTCTTCTCTCATCTACTTTCTTCTCTTTCCTCTTTCCTCTCTTCTGATCTCATCCATCATCTTTTCTTTCCTCTTTCCTCTCATCTCCTCTTCTCTCTCAACTCTTTTTCCTCCCTCAGCTTTTCTCTCCTCTTCTATCTTTTCTCCCATCGCATCGCTCGCCTCTCCTCTGTTTGCTTATCTCTAATCTTCTATTCCCTCTACTTTGAAGTAAGAAAATATGCACATATTTTTGCTGAAGATAAGAGGAGAGAAGAGGGCATTGAGGAGAAAGGGTAGAGAGAAAGGGGGAGAAGAGAGGAGAGTAAAAATGAGAGGAGAGAGAAGAGGGAAAAGGGGGAGAGAGAGAAGAGGGGAGGCAAGGTAGAGAAGAAGAGAGAGATGAGAGTTGAAGAGACACCAACCTAAGTAATGTTACCAACCTTAAGAAAGTAGTGTTACTTTTGCTTGGTGTGGACATATGGACAGTCACACTTGCATGTGCTTGCTGTCATTTGAAAGCGGCAAGTCTCTTCTTTAAAATGACACCAATTGCAAGAGATTTGAATCTGTGCTTCAAGAGATATGGACGATTAAGTAGAGAAAGGTCAGTCATAGACTTACAGAACCTTAAAAATGTCAACAGAAAACTTTTATCACGAGCGTAATTACTCCAGAAAAAACAAAAAACACAACAGTACAGTACAGAAGCAGGTGAAACAGATAACAAGCAAATTATCACACAAGCGAACAACATTAAAATCATTCATCGGTTGGCAGACTTGTCATCTTGCTGACAGCATGGTCGCCATGAGCTGTGCAAAGTTGCCTGTGGATGTCAGCCGATTTGGTTCCGGAGCTCCAAAGTGTAAAGATGGCATGTCGCTGCCCAGTCTTTGAATGCACATCCATTTGCAGTTCACAATTGAAAATTGAATGTCAATAAACTTTGCAGGCGCAGCAGAAGCAGTTTTACAAGTCTCGTAGTTTTATGAGACAGCCCCTCTCGTCCACTGCATCACATTTGGCCATAGACAGCCCATGATTACGAAAAAATCAATAAAATCGTAAAAGTTTTCTGTTGACATTTTTGAGGTTCTGTAAGTCTATGACTGACCTTTCTCTACTTAATCGTCCATATCTCTTGAAGCACAGATTCAAATCTCTTGCAATTGGTGTCATTCTAAAGAAGAGACTTGCCGCTTTCAAATGACACCAAGCACATGCAAGTGTGACCGTCCACACGTCCACACCAAGCAAAAGTAACACTACTTTCCGGACGCCCCTCGTAGTTAGGAAGTTTCAAAGAACCCGAGGGGCGAGGGCCAGATAGAGGGGCTTCGCGAGCCGGAGTTTGCCAACCCCTGCTCCAGAGTTTAAGAAATCAATGGGAAACTGTTGACGCGGGCTTCTGATTTCAAAGATCTTGTCTGTTGTTGAAGGCTTCTATTCTGTTTTTGCTCTCCTGCCACACTTGCACCTACTACCCCCTGATTGCCTCTGATTGTGACTTACTTCCCTCTTATTGCGACTTAGTTGCTTCTTTTTGCGACTTACCTAATCCTTTTTGCGACTTACCTAATCCTTTTTGCGACTTACTTAATCCTTTTTGCGACTTACCTAATCCTTTTGCGACTTACCTAACCCTTTTGCGACTTACCTAACCCTTTTGCGACTTACCTAATCCTTTTTGCGACTTACTTAATCCTTTTTGCGACTTACCTAATCCTTTTTGCGACTTACCTAATCCTTTTGCGACTTACCTAACCCTTTTGCGACTTAACTAATCCTTTTGCGACTTACCTGATCCTTTTGCGACTTACCTAATCCTTTTGTGACTTAGCTGATCCTTTTGCGACTTACCTGATTCTTTTTGCGACTTACCTAATCCCTTTTGCGACTTACCTGATCCTTTTTGCGACTTACCTAATCCTTTTTGCGACTTACCTAATCCTTTTGCGACTTACCTAATCCTTTTTGCGACTTACCTAACCCTTTTGCGACTTACTTAATCCTTTTTGCGACTTACCTAACCCTTTTGCGACTTACCTAATCCTTTTGCGACTTAGCTGATCCTTTTGCGACTTACCTGATTCTTTTTGCGACTTACCTAATCCTTTTTGCGACTTACCTAACCCTTTTGCGACTTACCTGATCCTTTTTGCGACTTAGTTTGCTTCTTTTGCGACTTACCTGATCCTTTTTGCGACTTACCTGATTATTTTTACAACTTAGTTTGCTTCTTTTGCGAATTGTTTTTCTTTTGCTTCACGATTTTCCCTGAACTGCTCTTTTTTTTCGCTTTCCTCTTGCCTTTCTTGGTTCTTGTGTTTTTCTGTTTTTGGTTGACTCAATTTTGCGACTTACCCCTGGTCAGCCACGATTTACGGTGGCCGGATCGGCCAGGTCGGCCAGCAGTTGCGCATGTATGAGCTACCATGTCAAACATTTAAGAGCTACCATGTCAAACATTTAAGAGCTACCATGTCAAACATTTAAGAGCTACCATGTCAAACATTAAAGAGCCACTATGTCAAAACATAAAAGTGCCATCATGTCAAACATAAAAGAGCCACCATTTCGAACATTAAAGAGCCATCATTTCAAACAGTAAAGAGCCACCATGTCAAACATAAAAGAGCCACCATTTCGAACATTAAAGAGCCATCATTTCAAACAGTAAAGAGCCACCATGTCAAACATAAAAGAGCCACCATGTCAAACATTAAAAAGCCACTTTGTCTAACATTTAAGAGGCACCATGTCAGACATTAAAAAGCCACCGTATCAAACATAAAAGAGTTACCATGTAGAACATTAAAGAGCCACCATTGTCCATTTCAAACAGTAAAGAGCCACCATGTCAAACATAAAAGAGCCACCATGTCAAACATTAAAAAGCCACCATGTCGAACATAAAAGAGCCACCATGTAGAATATTGAAGAGCCACCATGAAGAACATTAAAGAGCCACCATGTCAAACATTTAAGAGCCACCATGTCAAACATTTAAGAGCCACCATCTCAAACATATTTGTGACTTTATGTCAAACTTTAAAGAGCCACCATTTCGAACATTAAATAGCCACTATGTCAAACATTAGAGAGCCGCCGTGTCAAACATAAGGAGCCACCAGGTTAAACATTAAAGAGCCACCATGTCAAACAATAAAGAGCCACCATGTAAAACATAAAAGAGCCACCATGTCAGACAATAAAAGCCACCGTGTCAAACATAAAAGAGCCACCAGGTTAAACATTAAAGAGCCACCATGTCAAACAATAAAGAGCCACCATGTCAAACATAAAAGAGCTACCATGTCAAACATTTAAGAGCTACCATGTCAAACATTTAAGAGCTACCATGTCAAACATTAAAGAGCCACTATGTCAAAACATAATAGTGCCATCATGTCAAACCTAAAAGAGCCACCATGTCAAACATAAAAGAGCCACCATTTCGAACAGTAAAGAGCCACCATGTCAAGTATAAAAGAGCCACCATGTCAACATAAAAGAGCCACCATGTCAAACATTAAAGAGCCACCATGCCAAACATAAAAGATACACAATTTCAAACGTAAAAGTAAGCGAATTTTAAAGGAGCCACTATAATGCTAAGGAAATTGTCGCACTAGCTACTTATTGTCTGGTGGATGCTTGCTATTTGGGGATGCTATCTATCTGGGGAGCTTGCTCTCTGGAAGATGCTTGCTATCTGGGGGATGCTTGCTATCTGGGGAAGCTTGCTATCTTGGGGATGCTTGCTTTCTGGGGGATCCTTGCTATCTGGGGGTGCTTGCTATCTGGGGGATGCTTGCTATCTGGGGGTGCTTGCTACCTTGGGATGCTTGCTATCTGGGGGATGCTTGCTATTTGGGGGATGCTATCTATCTGGGGGATGCTTGCTATTTGGGGGATGCTATCTATCTGGGGATGCTTGCTATCTGGGGGATGCTTGCTATCTGGGGGATGCTTGCTATCTGGGGGATGCTTGCTATCTGGGGGATGCTTGCTATCTGGGAGATGCTTGCTATCTGGGGGATGCTTGCTATCTGGGGGATGCTTGCTATCTGGGGGATGCTTGCTATCTGGGGGATGCTTGCTATCTGGGGGATGCTTGCTATCTGGGGGATGCTTGCTGTCTTTTTGCATTGCACTTCATTTAAGTATTTTGTCTGTTTTCTTTGTGAATGCTTTATTTGGCTATCTTTTTGTTACTTGTAGAGAGCAGATATTCTATACAGATGTCCCCCAACGGGGGGCGAAGATTGCTAGTCCTATATACTAAAAATGAAATGTCTGTGTGTATGTGTGAGATAGATTCCAGAAAAAACGGCTCAACCGATTTTCTTCAAACTTGCACCATTCGATCAGAAATTTTCCTAGAATGGTACATGCATCCTGGCTAAGAAATTTCTTAATGTAAAAGGGATTAAATATTCGAAAAACATGCTTTTTGCAAAGGTCAAGCAGCTCTTTCGACCTAAAATTCATTGTAAGAATGCTAGAGAAAAAACTGACTGGCTGAATTCCGATTGTGATAAAGATTGCATCACAACAAGTTGAAAACAGTGCCGAAGAAATGCACACACGACATGATTTAAATTGCGTAACCAATATTGCTAACTCAAATTGAGACTGATACTGGCTGACTGAGAAATTGATTATGTCATAACTTTTTACTCTAACCGACTTGCTATAAGTATTGAATTATAAGGGCCACAATTCATGTGCTCCAATTGAAAAAAGATAGCCTAGATGCGAACAGACTGGACTGCTAATGTAGCGACCTGGGTTCGAATCTTGGTAGCGCCAAATGATTTTTTTATTAAAACACCTTAAAAACAAAAAACTGCTAAACATAAAAGAAGCGCAATCTCAAACATACAAGAGCCACCATGTCAAACATAAAAGAGCCACCATTTCGAACATTAAGAACATTAAAGAGCCACCATGTCGAAACATTAAAGAGCCACCATGTCGAACATAAAACAGCCACCATTAAAAACATTACAGAACCATCATGTCGAACATTCAAAAGTCACCATGTCAAACATTAAAGAGCCACCATGTCGAACATTAAAGAGCCACCATGTCAAACATAAAACAGACACCATTAAGAACAATAAAGAGCCACCATGTCGAACATTAAAGAGCTACCATGTCAAACATAAAACAGCCACCATGTCGAACATTAAAGAGCCACCATATCGAACATTAAAGAGCCACCATGTCGAACATAAAAGAGCCACCATATCAAACATAAAAGAGTCACCATGTCGAACATTAAAAAGCCACCATGTCGAACATTAAAGAGCCACCATGTCCAACATAAAACAGACACCATTAAGAACATTAAAGAGCCACCATTTCGAACATTCAAAAGCCACCATGTCAAACATTATAGAGCCACCATTTCAAACCTAAAAGAGCCACCATGTCGAACATTAAAAAGCCACCATGTCAAACATTAAAGAGCCACAATGTCAAACATTAAAGAGCCACCATTTCAAACCTAAAAGAACCACCATGTCGAACTTTAAAGAGCCACCATGTCAAACATAAAACAGACACCATTAAGAACATTAAAGAGCCACCATGTCGAAAATTAAAGAGCCACCATGTCAAACATAAAACAGCCACCATGTCGAACATTAAAGAACCACCATGTCAAACATAAAATAGCCACCATGTGAAACATATACGTGACTCCATGTAAAACATTAAAGAGCTACCATATCAGACATATACATGACTCCATGTCAAACATACATGTATATGTGACTCCATGTTAGACATTAAAGAGCCACCATGTCGAACATTAAAGAGCCAACATGTTAAAAATACAAGAGCCACCATGTCAAACATATACATGACTCCATGTCAAACATTGAAGAGACACCATGTCAAACATAAAAGAGCCACCATGCAAAACATGAAAGAGCCACCATGTCTAACATTAAAGAGCCACCATGGCAAACATATACATGACTCTATGTCGAACATTCAAGAGCCACCATGTCAAACATATACGTAACTCCATGTCAAACATTGAAGAGACCCCATGTCAAACATTAAAGAGCCACCATGTCGAACATAAAAGAGCCACTATGTAAAACATATACACGTAACTCCATGTCAAACATTGAAGCGACACCATGTCTAACATAAAAGAGCCACCATGTCGAACATTAAAGAGCCACCATGTCAAACATAGAAGAGCCCCCATGTCAAACATAGAAGAGCCCCCATGTCAAACATAGAAGAGCCACTATGTCAAACATTGAAAAGCCACCGTATCAAACATAAAAGAGTTACCATGTACGAGCGTAGAACAAAAAAGAGCCACCCTGTTAAACATAAAAGATACACAATTTCAAATGTAAAAGTAAGAGAATTTTAAAGGAGCCGCTATAATGCTAAGAAAATTGTCGCACTAGCTACTTATTGTCTGGTGGATGCTTGCTATTTGGGGATGCTATCTATCTTGGGGATGCTTGCTATCTGGGGGATGCTTGCTATTTGGGGATGCTATCTATCTTGGGGATGCTTGCTATCTGGGGGATGCTTGCTATCTGGGGGATGCTTGCTATCTGGGGGATGCTTGCTATTTGGGAGATGCTTGCTATCTGGGGGATGCTTGCTATCTGGGGGATGCTTGCTATCTTGGGGATGCTTGCTATCTGGGGGATGCTTGCTATCTGGGGGATGCTTGCTATCTGGGGGATGCTTGCTATCTGGGGATGCTTGCTATCTGGGGGATGCTTGCTATCTGGGGGATGCTTGCTATCTTGGGGATGCTTGCTATCTGGGGGATGCTTGCTATCTGGGGGATGCTTGCTATCTGGGGGATGCTTGCTATCTGGGGGATGCTTGCTATCTTGGGGATGCTTGCTATCTGTGGGATGCTTGCGGTCTTGGGATGATTTCTTTTTGCAATGCACTTCATTTGAGCAGTTTGTCTGTTGTCTTTGTGAAGGATTTTTTGGCTGTCTTTTTGTTACTTGTAGAGAACAGAGATTCTATCCAGATGTCCCCCATCGGGGGGCGAAGATTGCTAGTTAACTAACTCACATTGTATTGCGTCATGGTGTGTGGTATAGTCAGGAGTTCTTTCAGGGTTTGATTTCACTCTATAGAATAAAGTTATATGGTCATAACAAAATTGGCTTTATTTAACTTTAAGATTTGGATAATAAATAGCTAGGCCTACTTGACATTTTTTGATCTTATAAAACATGAATCCTCCATGTTTTTAGGTTTTTTAGTTAAGTAGTTAAGTTACTGAACTTGGAGTATGTATACTTTACTGTATATTATTCTTTCGAACACGTAAAGCTATAGACATATAATAATTTGGTTGAAAGAAGAATAAATTCTACACTTCTAAATGAAAACATCATCTTAATACGTGCAACTTATCAAAATTTATAGGCCTAGGGAAAAGACAAAATTGGCCTTCAACTATTTTGCCACCATTTTAGAGTTTAGAGTCCTTCTAGGTAGTTAAGTAGTCCTTGGTAATAAGTATAGAGTGTAAGAATACAAATGAAAAATATGAAAATAACATGTAATTAGGCCTAGACATATAGTTTTTGAAACTAGAGAAAAAATGCATAAGCATAAATGCATATTAATGCATAAATGCATAATGCATTTTGCATGCTAAGGACTAAGGTATCACACAAAAATTGGATAGAAGCCTAAGGAATAGGCCTAAGGCTAAAAAAAGTTATAAAAAAACTTTTTTAAAACATGAAATCAGATCATCTGCAAAATGATAATAGTCCCTTAAAATTGAGGTGTCTTTTTACTCATACAACAAGATCTATTATAAATAGTAAAAGATTAGAAATTTAGAAGTTTTAAAATCTCACTGAAGGCTGAAGCCCCTATCTTTAGTTTACTCTATTTTTTATATCTTAGATTAGATTTTTGGCACATTTTAAAATCAAGATTTAATCAAGATTCAAGATTCAATTAAGAAAACAGTAAAAAACATCAAATATTGATTGCAAGTTCAAGATCTTGTGTTGTGCAATCTCTATAGAGAAGATTAAAAAGGGGGGGGGGGCTATCCTACTAAATTGGACGTCTACTGATGATGATGATGAAGGGGCCTTTTCATATTGCTTGTTCTGGTTCCAGAACCAGAACCAATTTGTGAAGTATAACTTTTATCTCCATAACTAGAGGGAGTCAGGGAGATCCGTGCTATAAAGTTTTTATTATTGAATGACAATTGCCAAGAAGAAAGTGAAAAATTGTGCTAAGTGAGGTTGTTAAGGCAGTTAAACATTCAAAAGAATTAAATAGTTATAGTGCTGTTTTTCTTGGAAGATCCGAACCGATTTCTGATTCTGGAATTGGTAATATGAAAAGCCTCACTAGTTCGTTCGAACCTTGTCGACCGTTAAAATGTTATTTTAAATCAGCGAATATTTCTAAGAACCTTATATTTAAACTTTTATCAACAATACTTAGAACAAAATAAGTATTTTAATGTACCTAAATAACTGTTTTTTAAAAACTTTTTTGTTAACAGGGCCTGTCAATATTACACTGTTAGCGACTTTGATGTACACGTTTTTAGACGTTTTCTTTTTTCGCACATACATTACACTTTTTTCTTTTTTTGAACGCAGTGGTGTTTTTCCTTCAATATTTTACCACTGAATCCTGACACTACTAAACTACGGATTTTCAGCTATGTCTACTGTTCACTGGATTCCTCTGGAGTCGAACCCTGAAGTAGGTTATGCTCTTTTAATTGTGCTAATATTCTTACTGTTCTTCGAAATAAAATCATTTTGTTTGTTTTAAGCATAATTATTGCATCTGCATACAGGCTATACATACGGCGCATGACTAGGCCCTAAGACCGCCACACACCAAGACCAACACAGCTATTACTGGCTACTGGTATTGAGGGGGAGCTACCAATCTTCTAGCATTGCTATTCCTCTCATAGGTTCTTTTCTCACTGCTGGGGCTGGCTCTCCTACCCACTCATCTCTCTAGCACCATCTAATAACACATAAATTCAAATTTCTCCCTTAGCTCCCCAAGTGTGGCAGTCTTGGTGTGTGGCGGTCTTCGTCCTACACCATACATACATGTGTCATGTACTTGTGTTTGAAACTTAAAATAAATATAGCTAGCTAGGGCCAAAGCCTATATTGCATAAAAATTACTCTTCCTATATTACATTGTGTCCTATACTTTCTAGCATAAAGTAAGCTGGTTAAAATATATAGTATAGACCCTAGTTGATGCAATATTTTTACTAATAGTAGGGCCTAATAGTCATAATATATTTATTTGAATTATAAGGTTCATATATATTTGTATTTGTTAAAATTTATTTGCGTGACAAAGTAAATAGTATTTAGCAGTGGTGTAGCAGTACACTTTTGTTTTGTTTTGAATGGCCTATTTATTTATTGTTTAAATGCATGGATAACTTAGAAGGTTAATAAGGGGCAAGAAAAGACAATCATACTATGTTGCTACAAACACTGCAAAAAGAAGAAGTAAATTTAAACACATTTTATATTGCTGACTGTTTCTATGAATCATTCATTTAATCCAAGAATTATCTAAAAAATACAATACAAGAATACTTAATGACGGAGCACATGAGAAGTATTAAATATAGGTACTAAATATAACTTAATAAATCAATAATTATGGAACAGAAATGATACTGTCACACTTACCTCCCTTTAAACAATGAATGTTAAGGCATTCCTTCGGTTTACGATCCCTGAAATTGGTGACGATCCCCATAAAAAAGATATGCAAGAGTAAGAAATTCGTGTTTTTTAATCATTTTTTAAACTAGCACTGAAAATCACTCCAAGCCTTTTTATTTTTCTGTCGTCAAACGATCGAATACCAACCAGAATGAAACAATGCAAAGAGATCTGTTCATTCGCATACATTCATCAAATTGAAAGAGTTGCTCGTTTCAGAACTGTTCTATGCAGAGGATCCTATATATCCACTTCGGTTTACGATCATTTAAATGGCAGAAATACATGTAAATGATCGTGAACTAAAGGTAGAGGGTTTTAGTGTACCATTTCACGTCTCAGAACTGTTCCATGAAGACGATCCTATATATCCATTTCAGTTTACGATCATTTAAATGGCAGAAATACATGTAAATGATCGTAAACCGAAGCTGAGGGGGGGGGGTGTAGAGATGTTCCGAAATTTTGATTTCAATTTCGATTTTCCGAAATTCGGATTTTTTTAGAGCAAATTTCGATTTCGAAAAAATTTCGGAAGTCAAAATTTCAGAAGTGCCTACTTTCGAAATTTTTATCTGATTTTAGTTTTTTTAGAACTTCGTTACTGTCTTTTATCGGTGATATTATACAGTTTTTACATGTAAAACTTTTTGAATTTGTTAAAACTGTTCCATGCATGTAGGACATGTAACATGGTAGTTTGTACATGTGGAACTGTAAATTTTCGTAAATTTTGTTGCACTTTAAAGCTGCAAAAGTGTCTGCTGATATATTGCATATTTTTCGCATTTTACAGTATATATATGTACATTTACCGTACATGTACATGCATTATCGTTTACACGATCTCAGTTATTGCTAGTCATGCAGTACTGATACATGTACATTTTAACTGTACATTTTATACATGTACAACTCAGTATACACCCTATACCCTACCGCCTAGACGGATAAAGGCAGAGAAATTTGTTTTGTCTAGCAGGGAAAAGGCGCGCTTTGCTGCCGTGCTTTAATACCGTCTAGTAATGCAATATACGCGCCTTAGTGTTTCTTTTAAAGGCACTAGTTCAAATAAATTACTTAACACATTTACAGTATATGTAGTTTTCGCGTCGAAAAAAAAATTTGCATTTAAAAGTGGCAATAAGGGATTCTACTTATTTAGTGGCCGAAAATAAACGAACTTCTGCTAAACATACATGTATTTTGTTTTGCATGAGCAGTAAATCGAAAGTAGAAAAGTGAGTGTCGGTTGTACTAAACTTTGTTTTTCTGAATTACGATTTCGGAAAATTTCAATTTCAATTTCGATTTCGGAAAGTAGCGAATTTCAATTTCGATTTCGATTTCGACAGAAAATTCGCTTTTGGAACATCTCTAGGGGGGTGGCAGCGTGCAGAGAATAATAAAGCATCAAGTTACTTGGGAGCGCACGTTAACTCAAGATGACATTTCAATCGCCAACAAGCCAACAAATAAATATATGACTACATATGTCTTTGACACCCCCCTCAGCTTTGGTTCACGATCATTTAAATTGAAGAAATACATGTAAATGATTGTGAACCAAAGTGGATATATAGGATCCTTACCATCGCAATGCCATTAAAGAAACCATTTGCCGGCTATTCCGCTCAGTTTTTTCTAATGTAACAAATAAGCTCAGTTTAACAATTTTTGTTATTTCAAGTAAGCTATGATCATTTATATGAAAAATTACATGGGGATCGTGAACCAAAATGTAGGTGGAAAAATGATCGTAAACCGAAGGAATGCCGAATGTTAATAGCTACTATAAGTAAAAACAGTAACATTTAACAAATACAATATTGATAGACAATTCTAAATAATGACAAAATTTTTGGCAATAGCAGGTCAAGCACGAAGCAGAAACAACTGGATAAAATAAACAAAAGTTTAGTCAATGCTGATTAACAACTGTATTAGCGTGTGGCACAAATATTGAGAGTTGCAGGTTAAGATTTTGAAGTCGTGAGAGCAGAAATAAATAAAGCAGAGACAATCAAAGATAGCACACAAGTAGATTGAGAGAAAGTGAAAGATGCCAAGTGCATCATGCTGCTAAGTGCAGCCAGCTGATAGACGGCTTATTTGCTAGGCTGGTCCTGGATGGACCACACGGATGCGCCCCCAATAGGACATAGACACAGCCCAGCTACGCGCACAAAGGCGCAGAAACAGACAGGCACGCAGAAAAAAATATGGATACTAAGAAACGCCAATGATGTCCGGCTTTTGAAGGCCAGCATTGCAAAAATGGGATGTCTCATGCACCCGCAACAAGAAAGGAAGAAATTGGAAGACAGATACAGAAAATTATAAAACAGAAAAATACTTCATTACATTAAGATTATGGAGTACATGAATGATGAGAATAGTCAGACAAAAATGCGCTATAGTTCTGGTAACACTACAAAATATTGATATTGATAAAAATTAGACAATCACCGATAGGAAGTATAGAACAATCTGTTCTGAGCATTAGAACAAAAAATAAAATAAAATTTGTCATATTGAATAAATGCTTTTGACGCCCTGCACCTTACTTAGCCAGTCAATCCTCACTTAATTCACTGCTCTTTGCCACCTCTCCAAAAGTCGATGACCAGAGTGATAGTTGGAACTTGAGCCCACTGTGGAGTGTGGTTGGTAGGCTTGGCGCTTAATTTGAAATGGCAGTGGTGATTCACATGGTTGACAAAACTGGGTGGTGAGTCATGGCTGGCTGGCTGGCTGGCTAGTAGACTTGTGCTTGAGTGCACTTATACTAGTAAATCTATTGACTAGTAAATCTGTATATTGTATAGATACCTGCAAGGCTAGCTAGAACAGATTTGGTTTTGGCTGCACTTCTCTCTTTCCACCAAAGCTGAGGGGTATAGATAGATCACACACACTAAATGATTCTAATGAAGTGAACCCAATTAGCACATGAATCCGGGCTAAATTCTGGGCAAGTGAACTAGATCAACACACAATTCTGGTCAAGTAAACTGGATCAGCACACAATTCCAGGCGAGTGAACTGGATCAGCACACAATTCCAGGCAAATGAACTGGATCAGCACACAAATCTGGGCTAAATTCTGGGCAAGTGAACCAGATCAGCACACAGATCTGGGCTAAATTCTAGGCAAGTGAACCAGATCAGCACACAATTCTAGGCGAGTGAACTGGATCAGCACAAAAATCTGGGCTAAATTCCGGGCAAGTGAACCAGATCAGCACACAATTCAAGGCAAGTGAACCGGATCAGTACATAATTCAAGGCAAGTGAACTGGATCAGCAGACAATTCCAGGCAAGAGAACTGGATCAGCACATGAATCCGGGCTAAATTCTGGGCAAGTGAACCAGATCAGCATACAATTTTGGGTGAATGGCAACAAAGTACAGATTTACTGAAAAAGTGTGGGTGTAATTCTGCCCCAAATAGAATAGCAAGTTGTTACGTGTATTTGATGTCATGCAAAAGAGGTATACAAGACAAAAACAGTTAATGCACCAGAAAGGTGGAACAACACGGTGAATAAAGGATTAGGACACCATAAGAGAATGTCACCCATTGTCATTTAAACCAGGGGTCGGCACTTCACTATTGCAATCAATTGCCTACTCAGGGTTTGTCTTCTCAGCTCTTTTTCTTTTGTCTCTTCTCTTGTATCCTCTCCCCTCTCTATTCCCTACTCTTATCTGCTCATCTTCTCGTCCCTCTATCTCTATTCTACTCTTATCTTATCTCATTTCTTTTCTCATCCCATCCTCTGCCTTCTCATTTTTCATTTTCTACTGCATCTTATTGTCTCTCTTACCTGGCCCGCAGCCATGAGCTAGATCCCTTATCTGGCCCTTGAGGTAAAAAACATTTGCCGACATCTGATCAAAATATTTATAAATTTGTACGACATGAATAGGGCATGAATAGGATATTAGTCACTCAAAAGTGGTACACATGAAAAGTTAAATGCACCAGATAGGTGGAAGACTCATATAAAGGTATGTATAAATGGGTCTGGAGTTGAGTTAGTGAGTACTTGGCATCTGTTGAACACCTCTGCTAAAAATAAAACTAAGTTATAGTTCCTCATTTTAAGGCATTCTGCCTTCACTATCAAATTCTCAAATCCTGCGTGACATTTATTAATTAATTAGTAAGATTAGTAAGACTAATTAGTCCCATAAGCCCAATTAACCCCGTATGAAACTAGTAGCATCAATAAGATTCACCCCAGATTAATTTGTCAGGAACTGGACGTCAGCAATAGGATAGTAGTAGCACTTTTAAAACTTTCTTCGCTTTACCATTTTATTATGCTGACTGCCCATGCCCAGGCTGTATCTATGGTAATGAGAGTGTAGATAATACTCGTTGTCTACAATGCCGGCCGCAATGGCAGAAGTAGTGGCTGCTGTCGGTAGAACCGCGCTGGAATCCAGCTGCTGGAATCCATACTGCTCGCAATGCCAGCTGCAATGGCGGAAGTAGTGGCTGCTGTCAGCGGAACTGCGGCAATTCAACACTGGTCATACTGCTTGCAATGCTAGCCGCAGTGGTGGAAGTAGTGGCTGCTATCGGCGGAACCGCGCCAGAATCCAGCGGCAGTTCAACGCTGGCCATACTGCTTGCAATGCCAGCTGCAGTGGCGGAAGTAGTGGCTGCTGTTGGTGGAACCGCGGCAGTTTGACACTGGCCATACCGCTCGCAATGCCGGCCGCAGTGATGGGCATCAGCTCATCAGGGTCAAAAACAAGCCCTTGCAAGGTAAGGCCTGAGCTAGGCAACGCCAGTAGTGCCAGGTAGTGGACCATTAATTGTGCTGTCTCACAGCAGATCAAGAGCACTATTGGCGCATCAAAGCTGCAGTACCTTACCTCTACACCCACAATGGCCACAGCAACATTATCTGTTGTGCAATAGCCACGGGGGATGCCCTCCTTCAACAGCATTTGTATACTATAATTAGCAGGAAGCCGATGAGATCTCTCCAGCCTTTTCTGCACTGATAGGCCACATTAAATCTGCCCACCTCCTGATGGAGTAGCACCAGCAGAGCGTTGGCTTGGTTGGCCAAGGGCTCCGTGCCCATAATGGTGGGTTTTTCTATTCCTGCTTTTTGTGGCAAACGTAGGCCTATGCCCAGCTGCCAAGCCCAAGATCTGAGCAGTTGGAAACAGCAGTTAAGGCCACAGTCACGCCTAATCACGTCTCGTAAGCTGACTTGGATGACAACCAGCCACTCCAGCACAGCAGCAGGTGCCATGCTCATGTTGCACAAGTCAGCAGCAGGTACCATGCTGATGTTGCACGAGTCATCCTCTCCGTCCTCCTCTCTATCCTCCTCTTTGTCCTGCCACAGAAAGCCCGTGTAAATGTCTGTTGGGCTTTCTACGTCAATTGTGAGGAGACCCATGACGCCGCGAAGCCACACTGACTGGAAGCCACCACCTCATGCCTATTGTTTTCATCAGCCAACTGTGTAGCAGAGTGTTTCGATGGCTTCGCAGTGACGCATTCTTCCAGTCTAAAGTTGACAGGCAACCGATATGGCAGCTTTTTAGTGGCAATTCACGCGAGCATGTTATGTACCACTGCCAGTGCTTCAGGACAGTGTCGACGTTAGCGTCTGGTGTGAGCAACCAGCCAACTTTGGCCACTGTCGGTTGTGCCATGACCAAGGGATTAGCCCTGCCTGGCAAATTTGGCTGACTATATACGCCAACTTCAGCCACTTTCAGTTGTGTTGCAACGCTGGGATTGGCCCTGCCTGGCAAACTTGACCGACTATGTACGCTGACTTCGGCCACTGTCGGTTGTGCCGCAGTGCCGGGATTGGCCCTGCCTGGCAAATTGGGTTGTTTATTTACGCTGAATCTGGGCACGGGATCTGTGAGCCAAAGCCACATACCGTCTGCGGCAATTCTCTGGCTATATTGATCTATAAGTTTGCCAATGCTGTTACATCCAAAGTCAGCGAGAGGAATTTCAGTGCCTAATAGCCATCAGTACAATGTTAATACAGACTCAATGGGCACCCGAGGTGCTGGACGGCCCCAATGTGTGGGGTACAGCAGGATGGCCCGGAGACTAGCTAGCACATCGGCTATTTTCCGTTTCTTTTCATTGGACAGCACAGAGAATTCGTTGCAATCCATTGTGCTAAAAAGGGGTGTGGTATTCACTTCTGTAAATAGCAGTCAGTTTGAACTGTATGGGACATATATATCATTCATTCAACTTCGGGTTCTAGCTGCACTTTTAGTAAACAATTTAAAAAATTTCTGCTGCACCTAATACTCAACAGTTTATGAGGTTGCTTTCAATACATAACAATGATCATACATACTACCTAATAGTTTCAAAAATGGAAATAAGAAAGAAAAAAGTCAGTGTGCCAATACTGAAGTGTATAATTCATTTGTATTTTCAAATCGCATGTCAGCTTAGCAGCTGCCTTGAGCCACAACAGAAGCAAAGATTGATTATCCATCGCAGGTCAGCTTAGCAACTGCCTTGAGCCACAACAGAAGCAAGGATTGATTATCCATCACAGGTCAGCTTAGCACCTGCCTTGAGCCACAACAGAAGTGAGGATTGATTATCCATTGCATGTCAGCTTAGCAGCTACCTTGAGCCACACAATATGGTAACTGACCCTAGTAGGCCATATAGACTACTTTAGACTTAATCTGCTCACAGCTGGTGCAACTGCAAATGCCTTAGACAAACCATTGGAGCATGTACCAAAATAAATTGGATTAGCATCTATCTTAATAATGAAGCTGCTTTGCATACTGGGCCAGTTAGAGCTATTTGGAACTATGCCACAGTCTCCATCTAGACACCCAGCTATGCCAAACAATATGGTTGGCTGACTCATGTTTCTAAGCGTCAAATAAGCGTCAACTAAGCAGCTGTGATAGACTATATGCCAGTGGAAGTCAAACCTCTCGCACACAAATAGGGTGCAACAATTTTTTGATCAATTGTCACCTGTACAGAGGATGGGCTCAGCCTCACATTACGGACGCTATAGTACTACTGTAAAGCAGATAAGTTGTTGCAACAGAAGTGAGGCTTTATTACCTCTCGCTTTCCAAGAGGAATTAGCGCCGCTGACCAAATGGATGCCAGGGATTGCCTGATGGGATAACCATTTGCTAGGGTCTATATTCAGTGGTTTTCCATTGGAGGCTTCCTCTCAAAATCCCCATGGTACTTGTAATGGATGCCTGATTGATTTTGACTTAAGTCCCAAAATTTTCCCAGATCAGCTTTGCCCGGAACTTGGCTGAAATTCAAGTCAGGGGAGCTGATCCGGGTGAATTTTCTGGATCATTTGGTCCAGATACCTGAGGAAATCTGACTGAAGTCCCAAAGTTTTCCTAGATCAGCTTCGCCTGGAACTTGGCTAAAATTTGGGTCAAGGAAACAGCTGATCTGTGTGAATTTTCCAGATCATTTGGTCTAGATCACTGAGGAATTCTGACTGAAGTCCCAAAATTCTCCTGGATCAGCTTTGCCTGGAACTTGACTGAAATTTGGGTCAAGGGAGCTGATCCAGATGAATTTTTCTGGATCATTTGGTCTAGATCACTAGGAAATTCTAACACAAATCCCAAAATCTCACCTGGAACATTTTCACCCAGAACACTACTGAAATTTGGGTCTACACCCAGAATTCTATAGTGTTCTGGGTGAAAAATTACAGAAAATCCAACCAGAACAGCTTTCCTTTTCCCCAAAATTTTACCGGATCATATTTCCGGATCTTTTTCCAGAAAAAAGGGCTGTTCTGGGCCAAAAAAACCTGATCTGGGCCTAGAAATAAAAAAAAATCGGGCCTGGATCACAAAATTCCAGAAAAAAAACTGGGTGAAAAGTTCAATGGGATTAAGTTGCTAGTTATTATTAAAGAGAAAGCAGATATAATAGAGATTTAATGTTGTAACTATGGCCATCTTGGTCTTGCACCCTAACAGATTTTATATTTTGGATTTCATATGGATTTTAATTTAAAAACAAATAAAACTTTATGTATTGTTTTTATTTTCACATATAAAATTCATTTTAGGATAATAAGCCTATCTTTTCGAAAAAAAAGTTAAACATTTATAGCTTTGATTTGATTGAATTTAGGCCTAGAGTGTCATGTACAATGTTTTAATATAAGTGTTGTAAAAATTTTTACATATATAATGGTTGTTTTGTTTAAAGCTTCCTAGTTGATATTTCCATTAAACTACAAAGCAGAAAATAACTATTGCCCAGTAGAAAATCCTAGTTCACCCCAATTGTCGAGCAAAGTGTGCCCTGCAGCTGTTCGACGTCAGTGAGGTGCACTAATTATACAGTCACCCCAAGGTTGGGCAATGTCCACCCCTCAATGCAAACAAAAAGTATAGCAGAAAGTCATCATACTCTATTGAAAGTAGTATAGTTGTTTATTAAAGACTAGAAAATTGGCCTGGTAGTGTTACAGCTTGAAAAATATTTGTAGCTTTAGCTTATTTTCCTATAAGCATGTAATATTTTAGTAATAATAATTTCATTTTCATATATAATAATTTCATTTTCATATATAATAATTTCATTTTCATATATAATAATTTCATTTTCATATATTTGTCATTTCTTGTAGCTGCCCTTGCTTTTTGAATATACTTTAATTTGTTCCCTGAAATTTTCACATTAGTAACCCTACATTTTATAAGCCGAACTTATGCATAAAACTATCATGGTGAATAAGTGATCAAGTGAGCAATTGAACAATTGCATTGATTAGTCAATAGTCAAAATCGCTGTCAATGTCATCATCAGTTAGAAATTCCATTCGTGAGTCTTCGCTCAAGCTGCTGCAGTATGCACTCTTCTTCTCTAAGGTCTTCCTGTTTTTGGCCCAAGGTTCGAGGTCTGCCAGTGCTTCAAACTGCCAAAAGGGTCTCTTTTTGCATGATGGATACTAGGCAGCAGGGCAGATCTGCTGCGTTGCTGCTGCCGCCCCGGCATTTGCTGCTGCTCAAGCGCTTCCTGCTGCTGTTGCTGTTGCCCTGGCATTTGCTGCTGGCTGTTTGTGGCTGTTGATGTCTTCTTGTGAGATCAAGGTGTCACGCAGTCAGTGGCATGCTTTAGCATATTCATACACATTTTTTGCACTTCCACTGTTGATGGAACGTGGGCTGGTCTCAGCTGTGGCTCGAGGGTAAAGTCTCTGTAGATGGTGTTCATAATATCTGGAATAGATGCATTTTATATTTGTGCAAGTTAAATCATGACAGCATTGTTTTTCAAGTAACTACTTTTAGTAGCTTGCATGCAGTTTCAGTTGCAGTTTCTAAATGCAATATATCACAAAACTGTTGTCTCACCTTATAACCACCATAGAAAAACTTTTTCAAAGCCAAGCATGTCATCCGTTAGAGATGTTAGACAGCCAGCAGTGCAAGCTCTTTCTGCCATCTTGCGACCATTAAAATTGATCGCCCTTTGCATTTTGGCTGCCAAGGCGAAGTCTATCATTGTCCTATGGTCATGGTCCACTTTGCTCATCCACTCTGCAATTTTGTAAATGGTGGGCTTAAGGGGTTGAGTTATGGTTCGTGACTCATGGATGAGTGAATTATTTAATTAATACTTAAAAAAGTATAAAATATACTCACCTGTACAAGATATGCCCGATATGTCTCACCCTCATACACAGCTTCAAACAGCCATTGCTCTATAGAATTTCTCAGTTCAAGCCATTTCGACCTACTGAGGTCTTGCAGTTCGCTAGGGAGAGTTACACTTTTTGGAGAAATCTCTATAACCTGACAATTGTACTTATAAATAACAACAAATTTCATTCTGGAAATCTAAGTATTTGAATTTTAAGATAGTAGGACTAGGACTGATAGTGAAAGATGAAAACAATGATTTCAGTAGAATTTGAGGTTGTTAAAGCAAAGTTTCAACAAGGTTGTGTGAAGCTTGGTCTCCCATTTGCTGGGTCTGCCTAGACCCCCTCTTTTTCTCTACCCCAATCCCTGCTCCCCCACCACCCTGCTCCCCCACCACCCTGCTCCCCCCACCACCCTGCCCCCCCCCACCGCCACCGTCAAAGCTCCCACAACCCAGCCTGCTCTTCTCTTTTAGTAACTATCTTGTTACTAGTGAATCAAAATCAACAAAAAATGCATTAACCTCTGAATTACTTTTCTTCAAAGTGAAATTAAAACTTTTTGAAATTGTCTTAGACTATTTGGCGCAAGACAAATAATTACCTTCTGGAACTTCTTGCCGACCAGCCTCAAACAACAGCTGACAAGCAGAGGGTGCTGAAAAAACCAAAGACAGACAAATAAACTACAAAGACATCATAAACATATGTGCTTTACGATCTCCCTGAAAATAAAGTTGTGTTTTTGCTAATGGTGTGGCCCATGGGGCCTTTAAAGGAACAAAACTTTGAACAAAGCTTTTTTTCAGATTTCATATGAAGCTTTAAAGCAGGAGTCAGCAACCTTTTTCCACTTGAAGGCCAGATGAGGTTTTCAGTTCAAGACAATGGGCCACAGGTCGCAAACAAAGAAGCGAGCTTAATAGGATGAATTTATTTTCTGTTTAAGCATGCAAGCGTACTTTATTATAAATGCCTTAATTGCATGCAGGAATTATTACCTTGAATTTCTTACCACAGGCACAGCTCTCTGGATTTTTCTTTTTTTGGAGCTGTTATACAAAATTCAGTTTGTACAAGTATTTTTTAGCTTATTTGGGTTTAGTTTAAGCAATTCATCCGGGACTTAGCTGCTTCATTCAAAGCTTCATAGTTATGGGCTCTTTGTTCAATTTCCTAGTTGCTTTCAAGTAAAGATCAACCACTAGAGCTAGCAGGGTATATAAATATGTGCGTATATAAAATGCAATATTATACTATTGTATGCTCATATTTTCTTCTTTGTCCAGTTCTCTGCTCAGTTCTTTTCACTGAAATTGCGGCCAAAATAAGTGGCTTGATGTGGCCTCAGACCAAATAATAAATAGACAGCCAATGAGTAGAAAAAGGCCTTCCTTTTTTTCACATTTATTGCAATAGCAGTCTTCTATTCATGGTCTCTGCATATGGTTTACAGACCTAGAAAATACTGGGCTTCCCACATTGCCTGCAAGGACTGCCTGCATTGGACTGCCTATATAGACTATATTATATATATATTTCTCAATATATTTCTATATATATATATATATATATCAAATTCAAATAAAAAATAATAATAAAAGAAGGCTCTTTAAAGAATGCCATATTTTTTAAGAAACTTTCATGTTTGGTAGGTAAAAATTATACACTTGCATATATTCACAGATAAAAGTAGAAATTTTCTTGTAGCATAAGTTTAGTATGATCAGGACTAGGCTCTAGATTTTTAATAAATATTAAAATAGTATTTCCTTATTTGAACCACATTGACTTTTACCAAAAAGTTCTTTTAATTTAAACAAATTTTAACAAATGTCCTTATAAAAGTTATAGCATTATAATTTTAAAACAAAATTGAACATATATTGACTATATCTATTTTCAAAATCAATTAAATCCTTTGCTAGGCCTAGAAAATAATAAGAAATTTGGCTGTTTTGCTATAAAATCTATCAAAAGTTAAAATCTATCAATCAAATGTTGAACTTTTTTCTACCAAATAGATTTTTATACCTAAAGGCCATGCTATGGCATATAAAATTTCAATTTAGCATCCTAAACTTAGATGAAAGTAGCCTATCCCAAATATCACTGCAATTCTAACAATTAAATAGCCAAGGTCCATACTTTTTTATTCTTTTTTCCTTTGCATTTTTTCAAACAGGTGCTAAACAAGTATGCCCATAGTCTTGGTCTGTCTACTCAATGGAACTTTATGGATGTGTTCTCATTGGACAAGGAGCTCCTAGACATGCTGCCAAAGCCAGTAGCCTGTCTACTATTCATCTACCCCATCACTGAGAAGTCTGAGGCGGCTCCTATTGGCGAAAAGCTGCCAGCAAGCACTGAAGGGGTTTATTTTATGAAGCAGACAGTGTCGAATGCGTGCGGCACTGTTGCTTTGCTTCATGCTATTGCCAATAAAAGAGATCAGCTGCAGATTGAGAGTGAGTCGTTTCTATTTGAAATAAGCACAAAATCAAGCTATCAACCACTGTCTTTCTAGAATCCAGCACTCCTTAAACTCAGTTGAGAATCACCCGCTGTCTTCCTAGAATCCATCACTCGTTAAACTCACTTGAGAATCACACACTGTCTTCCTAGAATCCATCACTCGTTAAACTCACTTGAGAATCACACACTGTCTTCCTAGAATCCATCACTCGTTAAACTCACTTGAGAATCACCCGCTGTCTTCATAGAACCCATCACTCCTTAAACTCAGTTGAGAATCACCCGCTGTCTTCCTAGAATCCATCACTCCTTAAACTCACTTGAGAATCACCCGCTGTCTTCATAGAATCCATCACTCCTTAAACTCACTTGAGAATCACCCGCTGTCTTCATAGAATCCATCACTCCTTAAACTCACTTGAGAATCACCCGCTGTCTTCATAGAATCCATCACTCGTTAAACTCACTTGAGAATCACACACTGTCTTCCTAGAATCCATCACTTCTTAAACTCAGTTGAGAATCACCCGCTGTCTTTCTAGAATCCATCACTCGTTAAACTCAGTTGAGAATCACCCGCTGTCTTTCTAGAATCCATCACTCGTTAAACTCAGTTGAGAATCACCCGCTGTCTTCCTAGAATCCATCACTCCTTAAACTCACTTGAGAATCACCCGCTGTCTTCATAGAATCCATCACTCCTTAAACTCAGTTGAGAATCACCCGCTGTCTTCCTAGAATCCATCACTCGTTAAACTCACTTGAGAATCACACACTGTCTTCCTAGAATCCATCACTCCTTAAACTCACTCGAGAATCACCCGCTGTCTTCATAGAATCCATCACTCCTTAAACTCAGTTGAGAATCACCCGCTGTCTTCCTAGAATCCATCACTCCTTAAACTCAGTTGAGAATCACCCGCTGTCTTCATAGAATCCATCACTCCTTAAACTCAGTTGAGAATCACACACTGTCTTCATAGAATCCATCACTCCTTAAACTCACTCGAGAATCACCCGCTGTCTTCCTAGAATCCATCACTCCTTAAACTCAGTTGAGAATCACCCGCTGTCTTCCTAGAATCCAGCACTCGTTAAACTCACTTGAGAATCACACACTGTCTTCCTAGAATCCAGCACTCCTTAAACTCACTTGAGAATCACACACTGTCTTCCTAGAATCCATCACTTCTTAAACTCACTTGAGAATCACCCGCAGTCTTACAAGAGAACAAATTCTTAAACAAGTTTTGTTAATCAACCTTGCAGAGGACTCTACATTGGACAAGTTCTTCGCCAAAACCAAGGACTCAACGCCGGAGGAGCGGGCCAAAATAATGGAAACTGACGAGGTACAGTCGCGTTTGAAGTTTATCGCCAAGCTTTTATCGTCGGGTGCCTCTGGCTCTGTTAGTGGTGGTGTTGGCGGTGCGAGAAGGAGGGACGCAACGGTGCGAAACAAAAGAATGTACATGTAAACATTATAGTGTTTTTCCTAGAATAGTAGCGCAGGTTTATTAAATGTACTTTCTTCGTTTCGTTTAGTTGTGGGCGGTGTGGTTGAGATTAAGTACGTTCACTTTACATCACGATGATTCATAGATGTACATGTCAATGTCAGAGTTGAATATTTTTTCAATATAATTATCCAAAATAATGTCTAGAATCGTTACATATCGATTTTATTAATATCAATTCATTTTGGTTTTATTGAAAATCGATACATATCGGCTTCATTAAAAATCGATACATATCGGCTTCATTAAAAATCGATACATATCGGCTTCATTAAAAATCGATACATATCGCCTTTTAAAAAATCGATACATATCGGCTTTGTTAAAAAAATCGATACATATCGGCTTTGTTAAAAAAATCGATACATATCGGCTTCATTGAAAATCGATACATATCGGTTTTATAAAAATCGATACATATCGGCTTTATAAAATCTACAGATAAGCAGAACATGCTTTAAGGATCTCAGACTTATGATTTGTATACGTACTAACTATACTACTAATCATTAACAGTTGCAAATGACTAGCCTACATAAATTCTAATCGATACATATCGGCACCCGCACGCAGGGCTTGAACACCGCCCACGAGTCGGCAGCCACCGAAGGCCAAACCTCCGCTCCTGACCGGGAGTCGCGCACGAATCTTCACTACATCGCTCTGCTGAATCGGGGCGGCAAAATTCTAGAATTCGACGGCCGGCGCGATGGCCCAGTTAGTCACGGCGACACCAACGAGTCGAACTTTCTCGCCGATTCCGCTACTGTTGTGCAGAAGTTCATGGCTAGGCAGAGCGACGATCTCAACTTTAGCATTGTAGCTTTGGCTAAGGGCGAGTCGCCGTTTTGAATGCAGGACTTTTTGAGACAAAAATACTGCTTGCTAATGTTTGATTGACTGAACTTTCTTATCCAGGATGATGGATCAAGCATTAGTTGGACCACCGAGTATTTCATGGAGCGTTATTTCAAAATCTAAGATATAAATGCTTATTAAAAATAATAAGCATTAGAATCTAGTGGATCTGTGGAGTCATTGTGATGGGTCACTGTTGAAGATCTCAGAGGTTGCTGAAGATCTTTTAGGTGTCACTGAGGATCTCTAAGGGTTCACTGAGGATCTTTGAGGGTTCACTGAGGAGCTCTGAGGGTTCACTGAGGAGCTCTGAGGGTTCACTGAGGATCTCTAAGGGTTCACTGAGGAGCTCTGAGGGTTCACTGAGGATCTCTGAGGGTTCACTGAGGAGCTCTGAGGGTTCACTGAGGATCTTTGAGGGTTCACTGAGGATCTCTGAGGGTTCACTGAGGATCTTTGAGAGTTCACTGAGGAGCTCTGAGTGTTCACTGAGGATCTCTGGGGGTTCACTGAGGATCTTTGAGGGTTCACTGAGGAGCTCTGAGGGTTCACTGAGGATCTCTGAGGGTTCACTGAGGATCTCTGAGGGTTCACTGAGGATCTGAAGAGTCACTAAGGATCTCTGAGGGTTCACTGAGGATCTGAAGAGTCACTAAGGATCTCTGAGGGTTCACTGAGGATCTGAAGAGTCACTAAGGATCTCTGAGGGTTCACTGAGGATCTGAAGAGTCACTGAGGATCTCTGAGGGTTCACTGAGGATCTGAAGAGTCACTGAGGATCTCTGAGGGTTCACTGAGGATCTGAAGAGTCACTGAGGATCTCTGAGGGTTCACTGAGGATCTGAAGAGTCACTGAGGATCTCTGAGGGTTCACTGAGGATCTGAAGAGTCACTGAGGATCTCTGAGGGTTCACTGAGGATCTGAGGGCTTTGCCATCTTATATGTGTTCCAGCTTAAGCTTATAAAAGCCGAAACAATTTTGTTTCGAAAAGGCATCTAAAATCAATCCAAACATTTCTTGTTTTACGAGTATAAATGCTTTGAAGTCCAAAATTTATATATTTTACTGTTGCTAATATCCAACTATTCAGCCCTGTGAATTCTGCTAAGCATGCTCCTGACCCTCTAATATTGTTTTTCTAATTACACACGTATTCAGCAAAATAGGCAACTGCTTATTAACTTAAACAGGCAAATTCTTGCTTCAAACATTGTCGTGACCGGTGTTGAGAAAAAGTTAAATAAATTGCCTTTGCCATGAAATTGATAAAGTTATGAATAAATATTTTCACTTTGGAAATCTTAGTAACCAATTGCTACCAATGGATAAAATTATTTGAATTAGATTTGTTAATTTTTTTATTTCCATTTTAAGCAATAATATGGATAAACAAACTGCAGTTCCTTCAGGGAAAACTAGGACTGGATAAACACAAACTGCAGTTCTTTCAGGGAAAACTATTACTGGATAAACACAAACTGCAGTTCTTTCAGGGAAAACTATTACTAGATAAACACAAACTGCAGTTCCTTCAGGGAAAACTAGGACTGGATAAACACAAACTGCAGTTCTTTCAGGGAAAACTATTACTGGATAAACACAAACTGCAGTTCTTTCAGGGAAAACTATTACTAGATAAACACAAACTGCAGTTCCTTCAGGGAAAACTAGGACTGGATAAACACAAACTGCAGTTCTTTTAGGGAAAACTATTACTGGATAAACACAAACTGCAGTTCCTTCAGGGAAAACTATTACTGGATAAACACAAACTGCAGTTCTTTCAGGGAAAACTATTACTGGATAAACACAAACTGCAGTTCCTTCAGGGAAAACTAGGACTGGATAAACACAAACTGCAGTTCCTTCAGGAAAAACTATTATTGGATAAACACAAACTGCAGTTCTTTCAGGGAAAACTATTACTGGATAAACACAAACTGCAGTTCTTTCAGGGAAAACTATTACTGGATAAACACAAACTGCAGTACCTTCAGAGAAAACTATTACTAGATAAACACAAACTGCAGTTCCTTCAGGGAAAACTATTACTGGATAAACACAAACTGCAGTACCTTCAGAGAAAACTATTACTAGATAAACACAAACTGCAGTTCCTTCAGGGAAAACTATTACTGGATAAACACAAACTGCAGTTCTTTCAGGGAAAACTATTACTGGATAAACACAAACTGCAGTTCCTTCAGGGAAAACTAGGACTGGATAAACACAAACTGCAGTTCCTTCAGGAAAAACTATTACTGGATAAACACAAACTGCAGTTCTTTCAGGGAAAACTAGGACTGGATAAACACAAACTGCAGTTCCTTCAGGGAAAACTATTACTGGATAAACACAAACTGCAGTTCTTTCAGGGAAAACTATTACTGGATAAACACAAACTGCAGTTCCTTCAGGGAAAACTAGGACTGGATAAACACAAACTGCAGTTCCTTCAGGAAAAACTATTACTGGATAAACACAAACTGCAGTTCTTTCAGGGAAAACTATTACTGGATAAACACAAACTGCAGTACCTTCAGAGAAAACTATTACTGGATAAACACAAACTGCAGTTCTTTCAGGGAAAACTATTACTGGATAAACACAAACTGCAGTACCTTCAGAGAAAACTATTACTGGATAAACACAAACTGCAGTTCTTTTAGGGAAAACTATTACTGGATAAACACAAACTGCAGTACCTTCAGAGAAAACTATTACTAGATAAACACAAACTGCATTTCCTTCAGGGAAAACTATTACTGGATAAACACAAACTGCAGTTCTTTCAGGGAAAACTATTACTGGATAAACACAAACTGCAGTTCCTTCAGGGAAAACTAGGACTGGATAAACACAAACTGCAGTTCCTTCAGGAAAAACTATTACTGGATAAACACAAACTGCAGTTCTTTCAGGGAAAACTATTACTGGATAAACACAAACTGCAGTACCTTCAGAGAAAACTATTACTAGATAAACACAAACTGCAGTTCCTTCAGGAAAAAATATTACTGGATAAACACAAACTGCAGTACCTTCAGAGAAAACTATTACTAGATAAACACAAACTGCATTTCCTTCAGGGAAAACTATTACTGGATAAACACAAACTGCAGTACCTTCAGAGAAAACTATTACTAGATAAACACAAACTGCATTTCCTTCAGGGAAAACTATTACTGGATAAACACAAACTGCAGTTCTTTCAGGGAAAACTATTACTGGATAACCAAACTGCAGGTGTGGCGCCAGCACTCCACCGGCGCCCCCCCCCCCCTACCGCCAATAAAAGCGCCTGTCTGCAAGGCTGCAGCTGTGTGTCCATTGGTGAATTTAAACAGCCATTAAAGCCCGTGGCAAGCCCACCGCTATCTATTGGCCGACCCAAATCTATCCAACCAGCGCAAACCTAGCGATAGGATGTGCACCGTGTGCTTGCTTTTAAAATGCAGCTTAAATGCTAATTTGCCTCTGTTTCCCGGACACCCTGCTTCAGTGCCCCCTGTCTTGCCTGATATGCAGATCGGTAATTAAAGAACGGAATTTTTAACTGAGTCCACGTTTTAGGCGATACTTGGTGAGTTAGAAAGGATACTCGTACTACAACAAATTTGTACTTTTCAATAAATTCCAGCATGTGAGTCACTGAAAACTCAACTTCACTTTCTCGGCTGCTTTGAAAAAAACTTTATGATGGAATCTACCCCCATTCCCCAAACATTTCAGGTGGAATCTACCCCACTCCCAAAACATTTCAGGTGAAATCTACCCCATTCCCCAAACATTTCAGGTGGAATCTACCCCATTCCCCAAACATTTCAGGTGGAATCTACCCCATTCCCCAAACATTTCAGGTGGAATCTACCCCATTCCCCAAACATTTGAGGTGGAATCTACCCCATTCCCCAAACATTTCAGGTGGAATCTACCCCACTCCCAAAACATTTCAGGTGGAATCTACCCCATTCCCCAAACATTTCAAGTGGAATCT
Source organism: Macrostomum lignano (assembly GCA_002269645.1). NCBI lineage: Eukaryota > Metazoa > Platyhelminthes > Macrostomidae > Macrostomum > Macrostomum lignano. The sequence continues at coordinate 154,850 of NIVC01000014.1, forward strand.
ACCCCATTCCCCAAACATTTCAGGTGGAATCTACCCCACTCCCAAAACATTTCAGGTGGAATCTACCCCACTCCCAAAACATTTCAGGTGAAATCTACCCCATTCCCCAAACATTTCAGGTGGAATCTACCCCATTCCCCAAACATTTCAGGTGGAATCTACCCCATTCCCCAAACATTTCAGGTGGAATCTACCCCATTCCCCAAACATTTGAGGTGGAATCTACCCCATTCCCCAAACATTTCAGGTGGAATCTACCCCACTCCCAAAACATTTCAGGTGGAATCTACCCCATTCCCCAAACATTTCAAGTGGAATCTACCCCATTCCCCAAACATTTCAGGTGGAATCTACCCCACTCCCAAAACATTTCAGGTGGAATCTACCCCATTCCCCAAACATTTCAGGTGGAATCTACCCCATTGCCCAAACATTTCAGGTGGAATCTACCCCACTCCCAAAACATTTCAGGTGGAATCTACCCTATTCCCCAAACATTTCAGGTGGAATCTACCCCATTGCCCAAACATTTCAGGTGGAATCCACATTAGCACACATGCAAACCCCTTAACCCCCTCCCGCCCCAAACAGAGATGTCTTCCTCATCTTCATCAGACGGCCACGATCAGCAGCTGCCAACTCCGCTGTCAGTGCCGCTGTCTCAACTGAGCAGTCCGGCTGCTAAACTGTCCACCAGCTTGGAGCTGCGACGGCGTCAGGAGACAGGCGAGCCGATTGTCAATCTGGCGTTTGGTCAGTCGCCGTTCCCGCCGCTGGAGACTGGCGTTCGAGCGCTGCGCCAGTTCGCCGAGGCCAGCCACTATCTGCCGACGCCCGGGCTGGAGGAGCTCCGCCAGATGCTGGTGGAATTCCACGAACACTACGACAGTTTCGAGCAGTTCAATTCGCGCGACGTTGTTGTCGGTCCGGGCGCGAGGCAGCTGACCTTCCTTGTCAGTCTGGTGTTTGACGGTCCCGTGCTCGTACCCACACCGGCGTGGCCCGCCTATGCCGCACAGGCCGCTCTCAGCGGCAGCCGGCGACACTGGCCGGTGCCTCTGTCCGCCGATACCGACTGGAAGCTCAACTGCGACGCTCTGGATCGAGCGGCTCGCTCAGCCGGGTCAGATCCGCGCCAGCCGAAGCTGCTGATCATGTGCAATCCGGACAATCCGACCGGTCTGTCCTACGGCCGCAAAGAGCTCGAGTCCTTGGCCGCGTATCTGCGCAGCAACTCCTATATTGTAGCGTGCGACGAAGTGTACGCCAGGCTGCACTTCGGTGACGAGTTCTATTCGTTGGCCAGCTATTACCCGGAGGGCACAGTGGTGGTTAGCGGCCTGTCCAAGTGGGCCAGTCTGGGCGGCTGGCGTCTGGGCTACGCTCTGTTCCCGGAGGAGCTGGCCGAGCTCCGGCTGGCGGTGGTCAGCGCCGCCTCGCACACGTTCGCTTGCGCGCCAACCCCGGCGCAGTTCGCCGTAGTTCGACTGTTGCGCGACCTGCACTCGGCCAACGCCTACATGCGGCACTGCAGGCGCGTGCTAGCGGCCGTGGCCGCCTACGCCTGCAAGAAGCTGCGCTCGGCGGGTCTCCTAGCAACCGAGCCGCAAGCCGGCTACAGTCTGCTAGTAGATTTCGAGCCAGTTCGCGAGCACCTGGCCAAGGAGGGCCTGACAACTGGCGAGCAGCTGTGCGAGCGGCTCCTGGCTGAGCTGGGCATCGCCCTGCTGCCCTGCTCCGGCACCTTCGACCGGCCCGACGACGAGCTCACGCTCCGGCTCTGCTTCGTCGACTTTGACGGCTACCGAGCTTTCGCCGAGTGCCGTCGCCGGCCAGTGGCCAACGCCGAGATGCAGCCGTTAGGCGAGGAGTTCGTCAGGAATTTCTGCGACCCGACAGCCTCGGCGGTGGCCAAACTTGCGGCCTGGACTCGCGCCCTGCGTGGCTGGCAGCCCGAGGATGAAGAAGGTGCCGTCGCATCCGCCGATCCTGACACCTCCGTTGCCGCAGACGCGGATGGAGCGAAACTCAACACAGCTGAATCTGCTGCCGCTTCCGCGCCTTCAGCCCCTGAACCTTCGGCGCCCAGTGCCAGCGACATCGAAGAGTACAGTAAAGATCTAGTCGATGACGTCATACTCATTGCTCAGGCGGAGTGGGTTGGCTGCAAAATTTGACGGAGATTTTTTGACACATTTAATTACGACGTATTAGCTCGTATCACGAGACTATTAATGTTTGCGAAAAAAATAATTCTCGATAACATTGAATAACACTAGCTGGCCAATCTTGAGCTTACTAGAAATGTCATCTGCGATATCATTGACCTATATAGATTTCAATTTGAAGGTTTTCATTTTGATCGAAATTTGTACAGCTAAATATGTCGCTATTCCGTCGATAAACAAGGTAAGCCCATTCTAAAATAAATTCACCCAAACACAATTGGACATTCTACCATACTCGTACTTATATAATAACCTCATTATGCCTTCAACTAACCACATAACTTTTATTATTAAAATATTATTCCCTGGCCTTGAGAATCAAGAGGTAGCATTATATCTCTGTGACCTTGAGAATCTGGGGATATCATGATGTCTCTTTGACCTTGAAAATCCGGAGGTAGCATGATGCCTTTATGTCTTTGACATTGAGAATCCGGGGGAGCATGATATCTCTGTGACCTTGAGAATCCGGGGGGGTAGCATGATGTCTCTTTGACCTTGAGAAACCGGGGGGTAGCATGATGTCTCTTTGACCTTGAGAGTCCATGGGGTAGCATGATGTCTCTTTGACCTTGAGAAACCGAGGGTAGCATGATATCTCTGTGGCCTTGAGAATCCGGGAGAGCATGATATCTCTGTGGCCTTGAGAATCCGGGGATAGCATGATGTCTCTTTGACCTTGAGAATCCCGGGGGTAGCATGATGTCTCTGTGGCCTTGAGAATCAGCATTATATCTCTGTGGCCTTGAGAATCCGGGGGAGCATGATATCTCTGTGGCCTTGAGAATCAAGGGGGTAACATTATTTCTCTGTGGTCTTGAGAATCCGGGAGGTAGCATGATGTCTCTTTGACATTGAGAATCCTGAGAAGCATGTCTTTGTGGCCTTACAATTCGGCTGGAGCATGATCTCTATTTGACCTTGAAAATGCGATGGGAGCATGACATCTCTTTGACCTTGAGAATCCGGGTCGGGGGTAACATGATGTCTTGATCTGTGACCTTGATAATTCGGAGAAGGGCATGATGTCTCCTTTACCTTGATACAAGCGTAATTGCAACTGGGGAAGTACAAAGCGTCCCCATTACTGTCGTAAATTGGCTGAAGATGGAGCGAAAGGAGTTAAGCGGTAACCACTTCTTAATGAAGGTACAGAGAGCTCCAAGCAACGTACCTGTTAGCTGAATTAATGCACCAGCATTGGACTCAGATTGGAAGAGACTTAATGTTGCAATCCTGCGGCCATTTTGGCCAGAAAAAATGAATGAAATTATTTTTTCGAGTCTGAAGTATGTACGCAGCATGGCGACTTCAGCTTTGATTGATGAAATGTCCTCTCGAGAGACCCGGTGCGCTCTCAGCCCGACACCAACCACTCACTCAACCGCTCGATTCTCTTCGTTTCATGATGATGTTGATAAGCTGCGGTTTTTGGAGAAGAAAATTGGCACCTCTGAAATAGCTTCTAATTATTTTCTTGTTGACCGTACGAGAGTGAAGTGGGTGAGAGTGAAGAGGCTGAGAGTGAAGTGGGTGAGAGTGAAGAGGCTGAGAGTGAAGTGGGTGAGAGTGATGAGGGTGGGAGTGAAGTGGGTGAGAGTGATGAGGGTGGGAGTGAAGGAGATGAAAGTGAAGAGGCTGAGGGTGAAGGGCTGAAAGTGACGACACTGAGAGTGAAGAGAGTGAGAGTGAAGAGGCTGAGAGTGAACAGGGTGAGAGTAAAGAGGGTGAGAGCGAAGGGTGTGAGAGTGAAGAGGGTGAGAGTAAAGGGTGTGAGAGTGAAGAGGGTGAGAGTAAAGGGTGTGAGAGTGAAGAGGGTGAGAGTAAAGGGCGTGAGAGTGAACAGGGTGAGAGTGAAGGGCGTGAGAGTGAAGAGGGTGAGAGTAAAGGGCGTGAGAGTGAAGAGGGTGAGAGTGAAGAGGGTGAGAGTAAAGGGTGTGAGAGTGAAGAGGGTGAGAGTGAAGGGCGTGAGAGTGAAGAGGGTGAGAGTAAAGGGCGTGAGAGTGAAGAGGGTGAGAGTAAAGGGCGTGAGAGTGAAGAGGGTGAGAGTAAAGGGCGTGAGAGTGAAGAGGGTGAGAGTAAAGGGCGTGAGAGTGAAGAGGGTGCGAATGAAGGGCGTGAGAGTGAAGAGGATGATAGGGATATCCGGCAACTCTGCAACTATACCCAAAAAGGGATATAAACTTGGTCATATCTCTAAGCCAGGGCTGTCAAAGAGCAGCCCTCTCGTCGGGCAGGTTTCGAATCAGAGGTTAGGAGACGGAGAGCTCATGATCTGATTAACGAGGTGTCTCCCCATACCCTCGCCCGAGTCCCTAAACTCAATAATCTGGATGGAAGATCGTTATCCGCATCATAAATCTACTTACCAAGCTTGGGAAGTCTGCCTTGCATATTCCGTAAGGATTTGGGAGAAAATTTAATATTAGAAAATATTATTTTGTGACGCATTGAGCAGCTGAAATAGGATTTATGGCAGTATTATTCCTCTAAAAAAACACTCACCCTCAGTAATACTATATAGGGATGCAGCAAGCAGTGAGAGGGTGGCAACTGTCTGTCATTCATGAGCAAATTGAATTATGAATTATTAAAGTGGATTTCACTGCACGCTGGTCTATCTGCTCAAGTTTTGGGCTAAAAATCTGTCAGGCAGGTTTTTCGTCCCGGCGAACGTCGGGCGCAAAGCGAGGTTGTCGGGAGTGTCAAACTTAGGAGTGTCCGAAGCGTCAGGAGTGTCAGGAGCATCAGGAGTGTCAGGAGTGTCAGGAGTGTCAGGAGCATCAGGAGTGTCAGGAGTGTCAGGAGCATCAGGAGCATCAGGAGTGTCAGGAGTGTCAGGAGTGTCAGGAGTGTCAGGAGTATCAAGAGTGTCAGAAGCATTAGGAGTATCAGGAGTGTCAGAAGCATCAGGAGCATCAGGAGTGTCAGGAGTGTCAGGAGCATCAGGAGCATCAGGAGTGTCAGGAGTGTCAGGAGCATCAGGAGTGTCAGGAGTGTCAGGAGCATCAGGAGCATCAGGAGTGTCAGGAGTGTCAGGAGTATCAGGAGTGTCAGGAGCATCAGAAGCATCAGTAGTGTCAGGAGCATCAGGAGTGTCAGGAGTGTCAGGAGTGTCAGGAGCATCAGGAGTGTCAGGAGCATCAGGAGTGTCAGGAGTGTCAGGAGTGTCAGGAGCATCAGGAGTGTCAGGAGTGTCAGGAGTGTCAGGAGTGTCAGGAGCATCAGGAGTGTCAGGAGTGTCAGGAGTGTCAGAAGCATTAGAAGTGTCAGGAGCATCAGGAGTGTCAGAAGTGTCAGGAGTTTCAGGAGTGTCAGGAGTGTCAGGAGTGTCAGGAGCATCAGGAGTGTCAGGAGTGTCAGGAGTGTCAGAAGCATTAGAAGTGTCAGGAGCATCAGGAGTGTCAGGAGTGTCAGAAGCATTAGAAGTGTCAGGAGCATCAGGAGTGTCAGGAGTGTCAGGAGTTTCAGGAGTGTCAGGAGTGTCAGGAGCATCAGGAGTTTCAGGAGTGTCAGGAGTGTTAGGAGTGTCAGGAGCATCAGGAGTGTCAGGAGTGTCAGGAGTTTCAGGAGTGTCAGGAGTGTCAGGAGTGTCAGGAGCATCAGGAGTGTCAGGAGTGTCAGGAGTTTCAGGAGTGTCAGGAGTGTCAGGAGTGTCAGGAGCATCAGGAGTGTCAGAAGCATCAGGAGTGTCAGGAGCATCAGGAGTGTCAGAAGCATCAGGAGTGTCAGGAGCATCAGGAGTGTCAGAAGCATCAGGAGTGTCAGGAGCATCAGGAGTGTCAGGAGCATCAGGAGTGTCAGGAGTGTCAGGAGCATCAGGAGTGTCAGGAGCGTCAGAAGCATCAGGAGTGTCAGGAGCAGGAAGCTGAAGAGTTTCGGGGTCACCAACAAGTTGTTTTTCCAAGTAGCTCGCGGTCTGATTCGGTGCACATTCGATGAGCCATTGCTGCCAAAGGCAAGCAGGATTCGTTGATAAATTCTATTCAAATTTATCATGAGTGCAGGATATGACTTTCTGAATCGCTAAAACAACTTTTTTAGGCTACGATCCAAACAGCCAGGCGTGCTTGCAAGCGTACACGCGCTTGGCCACACGCATAGCTTCCCCACAAGATTAAAAAAAACCGATAGGCATAGCAAGACAGGTTTTAAGTCTATAGCCACTGCAGTGAGGACAGTGAGGGAGATTCCTCCCCCTTTGCATTTATTATTCATTACCCAGCCCCCACAGCCGTGCAGGGCTAATCCACCCATCTATGCAGGGGCTAGGTTAGGTTAGAACACTGCGTCCGCAACTAGAAAAATCCAGTCAGTTGAATGCGATATTTGCAGGCTGACTGATTCTTTTTCGTTATAGATTGCATGTACATCTTGGCTTAGATAGGCATTTTACTCTCTCTGTGGGTTTTACCATAGACATGGTTAGGAAAAATCAGTATGGAAAGCATACAGCTAAAAAGATTCTCCTAGAGGCTGTGTACACCCTGGCGCACTTTAAGCGACATTGTCACACAATCGGAGAGAGGCATTGCTGCCCATTCCGCCCACCGCCCCAAGCAGGATACGTACGCAGTCATAAGAGGGGTGTGCAGCGGCCCTAACACTATTTATCGTTAGGCATGTACACTTCACTGTGCCTTGGGGGTTGGCCTTCAAGGCCGTTAATTGCACGAGCAGAGCCTGGCCGAGATTCCAGTTTAGCCCCCAAATTTAATGTGTCTGCACTTGGAATCGAGCCTGGGCCGCTGGTACTTCAAAGCGACGCGCTGGACCTGTCCACATGCATCAACAGCAATTCGGAACCACGAGGCGATACTGCATTTGATACGCAATATCACAATGTCATTATTATTCAACGTGCCTGAGACTGACGTGTCACTTCAAGGAACTGCAGATGGTACTCCTGGCTGATTTAAAGCAAACAGTTTCGAGTGTTGTCGACTCGGAATGGCTTCCAGCACTTTTGCTCAAGTATAGGGTGCAGGCTGCTGCTGCTGCTGAGATGGTGGAGAATTTTAGACTATCAGGCCTGCTCCATTGGGTCTTGCTGTAGCTGTAATGCTGTAGCTGTAAAGCTCTAGCTGTAAAGCTGTAGCTGTAATGCTGTAGCTGTAAAGCTGTAGCTGTAAATCTGTAGCTGTAATGCTGTAGCTGTAAATCTGTAGCTGTAAATCTGTAGCTGTAAATCTGTAGCTGTAAATCTGTAGCTGTAATGCTGTAGCTGTAAAGCTGTAGCTGTAAATCTGTAGCTGTAATGCTGTAGCTGTAAAGCTGTAGCTGTAATGCTGTAGCTGTAATGCTGTAGGTGTAAATCTGTAGCTGTAATGCTGTAGCTGTAAATCTGTAGCTGTAAATCTGTAGCTGTAATGCTGTAGGTGTAAATCTGTAGCTGTAATGCTGTAGCTGTAAATCTGTAGCTGTAAATCTGTAGCTGTAATGCTGTAGCTGTAAAGCTGTAGCTGTAAAGCTGTATCTGTAATGCTGTAGCTGTAAATCTGTAGCTGTAATGCTGTAGCTGTAATGCTGTAGCTGTAAATCTGTAGCTGTAATGCTGTAGCTGTAAAGCTGTAGCTGTAAAGCTGTATCTGTAATGCTGTAGCTGTAAATCTGTAGCTGTAATGCTGTAGCTGTAAATCTGTAGCTGTTAAGCTGTAGCTGTAATGCTGTAGCTGTAATGCTGTAGCTGTAATGCAGTAGCTGTAATGCTGTAGCTGTAAAGCTGTATCTGTAATGCTGTATCTGTAATGCTGTAGCTGTAATGCTGTAGCTGTAATGCTGTAGCTGTAATGCTGTAGCTGCAATGCTGTAGCTGCAATGCTGTAGCTGTAATGCTGTAGCTGTAATGCTGTAGCTGTAATGCTGTAGCTGAATGCTGTAGCTGTAATGCTGTAGCTGTAATGCTGTAGCTGTAATGCTGTCGCTGTAAAACATTCTCTTTAATGCTTCATGGAACCCAGCTATCTTCATATCCATCTCCATCCCGATTTCTATAGCTCTATATGCAATCAAGGTTCTCAATCGCATAAACTCAAATTGGACAACCATGGAGGTCGCTGCTAAGTCGGTCGGACAGGGCCGCCAGTCTGCGGTAGGTGTGTATAATCCCCCCCCTATATTACGTGTATATATATTTTATATCGCATGGCCGCCTTAAGTCCCCAATTTTCTGTGCTCAAAGCGCTCACTCTTTCCCGACCAAAGTGAGTTTGAGCTCTCGAACGGGTTAAGGAGAGACTGACGGAATCACTGAGGCAGTTCCGATTGGAAATCGAATACTTCTCCTTACCCACCTCTCGCTCTCTCTCTCTCTCCAGCTCATCTGGCCCCCGAAGCGCTGCTATTGGGAACAGTTGAGCGGAAGAGCGAAGCGAAATCGGCGGGGGAGGACAGGGATTATATAGGCAATAGCCGCGTCTGTGTGGCCTAACTATTTAAGCCCTGGAGTTGTATACTAGAATATTCTTGGATGTAGGATAGATAGATGGATGTTTTGTTTCTAGAAGCTGTCAACCCGGGTTAGTGTTGGATTGGTGCATAGAAACAAACTGTGTTGCTGGCATATAGCGGCGTGAAATTCTAAAAGCTGCTGCTGCTGCTGATAGCCTAGTTGCTAGGCAGAAGCAATCTCCCCTCTGTCCAGTCCCCGAGACAGTTTCCCGCGCAGTGTCTGCCAAACACTTGATCGTAAAAGTGCAAAACAGCCTCAGAGAGGGACGCGAGAAAAAGATGAAGAACGATTCTTGTACTTGCCGTGCTTGGATGTTGTCATGAAGTTTTAAGACTGTGGATGTTAAGATTTGGAATAGTCGTTAGGAGGTTTGTTGTGATTGTTTATTAGTGGGGCTATCGTGTTTTTGGCGGCTCTATCGTGTTTTGGGGGGCGCTATTGTGTTTTGGAGGTGCTGTTGTGTTTTGGGGGGGGGGCTGTTGTGTTTTGGAGGGGGCTGTTGTGTTTGGGGGGGGGGCTGTTGTGTTTGGGGGGGGCTGTTGTGTTTTGGAGGGGGCTGTTGTGTTTTGGAGGGGGCTGTTGTGTTTGGGGGGGCTGTTGTGTTTTGGAGGGGGCTGTTGTGTTTTGGAGGGCGCTGTTGTGTTTTGGATGGGGCTGTTGTGTTTTGGAGGGGGCTGTTGTGTTTTGGGGGTGCTGTTGTGTTTTGGAGGGGGCTGTTGTGTTTTGGAGGTTGCTATTGTGTTTTGGAGGGCGCTGTTGTGTTTTGGAGGTTGCTGTTGTGTTTGGGTGGGGGTTGTTGTGTTTGGGTGAGGGCTGTTGTGTTTTGGGGGTGCTGTTGTGTTTTGGAGGGTGCTGTTGTGTTTTGGAGGGCGCTGTTGTGTTTTGGATGGGGCTGTTGTGTTTTGGAGGGGGCTGTTGTGTTTTTGGGGGGCTGTTGTGTTTGGAGGGGGGGCTGTTGTGTTTTGGAGGGGGCTGTTGTGTTTTGGAGGGGGCTGTTGTGTTTTGGAAGGGGCTGTTGTGTTTTGGAGGGGGCTGTTGTGTTTTGGGGGTGCTGTTGTGTTTTGGAGGGGGCTGTTGTGTTTTGGAGGGGGCTGTTGTGTTTTGGAGGGGGCTGTTGTGTTTTGGAGGGGGCTGTTGTGTTTTGGAGGGGGCTGTTCTGTTTTGGAGGGGGCTGTTGTGTTTTGGATGGGGCTGTTGTTTTTTGGAGGGGGCTGTTGTGTTTTGGAGGTGCTGTTGTGTTTTGGAGGGTGCTGTTGTGTTTTGGAGGGCGCTGTTGTGTTTTGGATGGGGCTGTTGTGTTTTGGAGGGGGCTGTTGTGTTTTTGGGGGGCTGTTGTGTTTGGAGGGGGGGGGGCTGTTGTGTTTTGGAGGGGGCTGTTGTGTTTTGGAGGGGGCTGTTGTGTTTTGGAGGGGGCTGTTGTGTTTTGGGGGTGCTGTTGTGTTTTGGAGGGGGCTGTTGTGTTTTGGAGGGGGCTGTTGTGTTTTGGAGGGGGCTGTTGTGTTTTGGAGGGCGCTGTTGTGTTTTGGATGGGGCTGTTGTGTTTTGGAGGGGGCTGTTGTGTTTGGGGGGGCTGTTGTGTTTTGGAGGTGCTGTTGTGTTTTGGAGGGGGCTGTTGTGTTTTGGAGGTGCTGTTGTGTTTTGGAGGGGGCTGTTGTGTTTGGGGGGGCTGTTGTGTTTTCGAAGTGCTGTTGTGTTTTGGAGGGGGCTGTTGTGTTTTGGAGGGGCTGTTGTGTTTTGGATGGGGCTGTTGTGTTTTGGAGGGGCTGTTGTGTTTTGGATGGGGCTGTTGTGTTTTGGAGGGGGCTGTTGTGTTTTGGAGGGCGCTGTTGTGTTTTGGATGGGGCTGTTGTGTTTTGGAGGGGGCTGTTGTGTTTGGGGGGCTGTTGTGTTTTGGAGGTGCTGTTGTGTTTTGGAGGGCGCTGTTGTGTTTTGGAGGTGCTGTTGTGTTTTGGAGGGGGCTGTTGTGTTTGGGGGGGGGCTGTTGTGTTTTCGAAGTGCTGTTGTGTTTTGGAGGGGGCTGTTGTGTTTTGGAGGGGGCTGTTGTGTTTTGGATGGGGCTGTTGTGTTTTGGAGGGGGCTGTTGTGTTTTGGAGGTGCTGTTGTGTTTTGGAGGGTGCTGTTGTGTTTTGGAGGGCGCTGTTGTGTTTTGGATGGGGCTGTTGTGTTTTGGAGGGGGCTGTTGTGTTTTTGGGGGGCTGTTGTGTTTGGAGGGGGGGGCTGTTGTGTTTTGGAGGGGCTGTTGTGTTTTGGAGGGGGCTGTTGTGTTTTGGAGGGGGCTGTTGTGTTTTGGGGGTGCTGTTGTGTTTTGGAGGGGGCTGTTGTGTTTTGGAGGGGGCTGTTGTGTTTTGGAGGGCGCTGTTGTGTTTTGGATGGGGCTGTTGTGTTTTGGAGGGGCTGTTGTGTTTTGGAGGGGGCTGTTGTGTTTTGGGGGTGCTGTTGTGTTTTGGAGGGGGCTGTTGTGTTTTGGAGGGGGCTGTTGTGTTTTGGAGGGGGCTGTTGTGTTTTGGGGGTGCTGTTGTGTTTTGGATGGGGCTGTTGTGTTTTGGAGGGGGCTGTTGTGTTTTGGAGGGGGCTGTTGTGTTTTGGAGGGGGCTGTTGTGTTTGGGGGGGGCTGTTGTGTTTTCGAAGTGCTGTTGTGTTTTGGAGGGGGCTGTTGTGTTTTGGAGGGGCTGTTGTGTTTTGGATGGGGCTGTTGTGTTTTGGAGGGGGCTGTTGTGTTTGGGGGGGGTTGTTGTGTTTTGGAGGTGCTGTTGTGTTTTGGAGGGGGCTGTTGTGTTTTGGAGGTGCTGTTGTGTTTTGGAGGGGGCTGTTGTGTTTGGGGGGGGGCTGTTGTGTTTTCGAAGTGCTGTTGTGTTTTGGAGGGGGCTGTTGTGTTTTGGAGGGGGCTGTTGTGTTTTGGATGGGGCTGTTGTGTTTTGGAGGGGGCTGTTGTGTTTTGGATGGGGCTGTTGTGTTTTGGAGGGGGCTGTTGTGTTTTGGAGGGGGCTGTTGTGTTTTGGATGGGGCTGTTGTGTTTTGGAGGGTGCTGTTGTGTTTTGGAGGGGGCTGTTGTGTTTTGGAGGGGGCTGTTGTGTTTTGGAGGGGGCTGTTGTGTTTTGGAGGGGGCTGTTGTGTCTTGGAGGGGGCTGTTATGTTTTTGAGGGGGCTGTTGTGTTTTGGAGGGGGCTGTTGTGTTTTGGAGGGGGCTGTTGTGTTTTGGAGGTTGCTGTTGTGTTTTGGATGGGGCTGTTGTGTTTTGTGGCCTGTCGTGATCTAGGGCCTCAAAGAATTCCTTTAATGGGGGTTGCGTTTTAGAGGTTTGCCTTTGTTTTATTGCACATAATACCAATTTTTTCGAATACATGTACGAGCTAAATGCATGTGCATGCAAATAATAAAACCCCATCTGGTTGACTGGTGTGGGTACTGTAAAATTTTATCAGTGGGAATTAGAAGTCAAACAGCTTCATATAAAATTCAAACGCAGACAAGACTGTTATGTACAAAAAATGCAAATTATGGGTTTGAATGGTGCAAAAAGTGGAATTCTGCCCGAGTGTCCACCAGCCTCCCTCTCCGGCTCCGTCTGGAAGCGGGTTAAAAGTGCACACTCACAGCGCAGTCTCCCCCGTTCCCCATCGTCGACATGCAGCCTCATCTCTGTCCTCTCTCAATTCATTCCATCGCCACCAACCCCCCCCTCTTCAAACTCTGAAGCAGATGAGAAACAGGCATGCAGATTTTCTATTCAAACAAATTTTCCAACAATTGAACTGCTGAGGTTCAATGCTCTCAGACTTCTTTTTGAGGGTCTTAAAGGGGATTAAGAGGATGTTGCAAAAGCACTTGAGTCTATTTATAGACAATCCTGTATTCTGATAAGAATTATGCAAATCGGATATATTCGATAGCGACACAGCTGAAGGCATAGATTAATGATGAAGCATTGGTACTCGGGATTATGGGATTATTTAGAAGCTTAATTACGAGTATGTAGCCAATGACGGATACATGCGAGGTTGAGAAGGCAGCGTGACATTATTTGGCTCGATTTTTTAACAGCGCATGGGCTTTACGAATTATTTTATCATATGAGTTATATTAGAGTCTAACGTACATTTGGAACACTGTGACATTGGCGCCCAATGGCACTCGCAGTAACTTTGGCACCAATGTCACACTCAGTCACTTAAGCGCCCTTTGGCCCACACACGGTCATTTTAGCGCCCTGTGACTCACACACACGGTCACTTTAACGCCCTGTGACTCACACACACGGTCACTTTAACGCCGTGACTCAAACACACCATCACTTTAACGCCCTGTGACTCACACACACGGTCACTTTAACGCCCTGTGACTCTCACACACGGTCACTTTAGCGAACTGTGACACACACACGGTCACTTTAGCGAACTGTGAAACACACACGGTCACTTTAGCGCCCTGTGACTCACACACACGGTCACTTTAACGCCGTGACTCACACACACCATCACTTTAGCGCCCTGTGACTCACACACACGGTCACTTTAGCGCCCTGTGACTCACACACACGGTCACTTTAGCGCCCTGTGACTCACACACACGATCACTTTAACGCCCTGTGACTCACACACACGGTCACTTTAACGCCCTGTGACTCACACACACGGTCACTTTAACGCCCTGTGACTCACACACACGATCACTTTAACGCCCTGTGACTCACACACACGGTCACTTTATCACCCGGTGACACACTTCGCTTACCAAACCTTCGAATAGCCACACTATTGAGTGCTAAATCATATAAAAATTTGATTATTTAGCAAGCCTTAAATAGGAGATAAGAGACAAAGTCGAGAAGAGAGATCCAGAAAAAACACCAAAAAAGTTGAGAAAAACTTTATAAATAGCTAATATAGTACAAGCATACTCGTATGTAAAGTAAAACATATAGGAAGTCTATATAGGAAGCATGACTGATGGATGGACGGATGGAACGCAGTTATATTTTATGCCTCTCATCTCTCTCACTACAACAAGCGATGAGGAATCTCCCTTGCCTTGCACTTCCTTCTTCCCGGCTTCGCCGCCTGCCACTCTTATGCACGCACGGATGTAAAATCGGAAAGATCATTTTACAGCTTTTAACTGGGGGTTTACTATACTCAATATGGCTATACATGTAGGGGCTTTGAGCAAGACTGGCAGATAAATATAGCAGTATTTATCGTGTTAGATTTGGCCGCAGGGAAGGCGTTAAAGCACTAGATAAACAAAAGACACTTTCCAACCATAGACACACCACAAACCACAGACACTTCACAAACAATAGACACTATACAAACCATAGACACTTCCCAAACCACAAACACGCCACAAACCATAGACACTCCACAAACCATAGACACTCCAAAAAACAGACACTCCACAAACCATAGACACGCCACAAACCATGGACACCTCAGAAACCATAGACACTATACAAACCATAGACACTTCACAAACCATAGATACTTCACAAACCATAGACACACCACAAACCATAGACACTCCACAAACCATAGACACTATACAAACCATAGACACTCCACAAACGATAGATACTTCTCAAACCATAGACACTTCACAAACCATAGACACTTTACAAACCATAGATACTTCACAAACCATAGACACACCACAAACCATAGACACTTCACAAACCATAGGCACTCCACAAACCATAGACACTTCAGAAACCATTGGCACTCCACAAACCATAGACACTCCACAAACCATAGGCACTCCACAAACCCTAGACACACCACAAACCATAGACACTCCACAAACCATAGACACACCACAAACCATAGACACTCCACAAACCATAGACACTCCACAAACCATAGACACTCCACAAACCATAGACACACCACAAACCATAGACACTCCACAAACGATAGGCACACCACAAACCATAGACACTCAACAAACCATAGACACACCACAAATAATAGACACTTCAGAAACTAGTAAATGTAAATGCGATGCTTCCTAGAAAATAAAATTTATCTTTCCAGAAGCAACCTGGATTAAAGCAAGAATGCTTACTCTTCCTAACCTAGATAGAAGATCGCCTTGCCCCATCATTGGGCATCCGCATGTTCTGTTAGGGAAGCCAGTCATCGCAGTTCCCCAAAGTTTACTTGATGGCGCGCGAAATTCTAGAAAGTACTGTAGAGGGACGAGGGAAGCGGATTTAACAAACACCATAATTCCGTTCGTATTGCAAATCTTAGCTATTCGTCTTTGGGTTGCATTAGAAAATTTATTTTTCGCACATACTGCAATGCACACAGGGCACACAGTGTGTTGAAAATTCACAAATACGAAAGAAAACCACAGTTCCTGACTAGATGCTTGGCTAGTGTAATTTATCAATAGCTATCATTTTAGGAATATCTGAATCCACGAGCTCATACCCTCTCCTTCCCTACTGCCTCTCCCTCTTTCGGATTCTACTCTCTTTTTTCCTTTTTAACTTTCGAAAATTTTAAAAGCGTAAAACAAATACGCTGACAAAAAGCGAGCCTACGTGTTTGATAATTAATCTATTCTTGCAATATTATTGTAAAATTAGATAATTTAAATTTATATTTTTTTGTAAATGATAGCAAAAAAATAAAAAAAACGCAGTTTACGAAAACATGGCAACTTTTGTAGCGATCTTGAATTCACTAAATCGAAAAATAATTAATCATAACAAATACAGTCCAATATCCAGACAATCCCACACCATATACCGTCCCACACCCAGACAATCCCATACCCATACAGTCCCACACCTAGACAGTCTCACACCCAGTCAGTCCCACACTCAGACAGTCTCACTGCACCCAAGACAGTCCCACACCTGAGACAGTCCCACACCTAGACAGTCTCGCTGCACCCAAGACAGTCCCACACCTGAGACAGTCCCACACCTGAGACAGTCCCACACCTGAGACAGTCCCACACCCAGACAGTCTCACTGCACCCAAGACACTCCTATGCATAGGCATTACAATTCCTGTTACATACATCTACTCATAGATGACTCATTAATAATTAAAGCACAATGTGCACTTTTAACGGCCCATTAAGCAGTCCTGAAAGATTAGATTGAGTTCACATTCACTCGTAGCGAAATTGCAAACCCGAGCCGGCCAATTTCTCCTCAATAATTCCGTCAACCAGCTCGGCATCCTCAGCGGAGAAATGCCGTTTCCAGTCGCCGATTTCACCGCGACGAATAAAATTTGAGCCGGGACGCCAGCGCTCGGGATCGGTCAGCGTGATGTTCACCATCGGGTTGGACTGCATTGCGGAGAAGCTGGTCTGCTGTAGCACCGAGTGCAGCAGGGCTTCGGTCAGCGGGGTGGATAGGAATTCGGCCATCCGCTTCACCTGCGTTTCGTTGTAGTAGACGATTTTTAGAGGCGATTTTTAGTGGCGATTTTTAGAGGCGATTTTTAGAGGCGATTTTTAGAGGCGATTTTTAGTGGCGATTTTTAGTGGTGATTCTTAGGGGTGATTTTTAGAGGCGATTTTTAGAGGCGATTCTCAGAGGCGATTTTTAGTGGTGATTCTTAGGGGTGATTTTTAGAGGCGATTTTTAGAGGCGATTTTTAGAGGCGATTTTTAGAGGCGATTTTTAGTGGTAATTCTTAGGAGTGATTTTTAGAGGCGATTCTCAGAGGCGATTTTTAGTGGTGATTCTTAGGGGTGATTTTTAGAGGCGATTTTTAGTGGTGATTCTTAGGGGTGATTTTTAGAGGCGATTCTCAGAGGCGATTTTTAGTGGTGATTCTTAGGGGTGATTTTTAGAGGCGATTTTTAGAGGCGATTTTTAGAGGCGATTTTTAGAGGCGATTTTTAGTGGTAATTCTTAGGAGTGATTTTTAGAGGCGATTCTCAGAGGCGATTTTTAGAGGTGATTCCTAGGGGTGATTTTTAGAGGCGATTCTTAGGGGCGATTTTTAGAGGCCATTCTTAGGAGTGATTTTTAGAGGCGATTCTCAGAGGCGATTTTTAGAGGCGATTCTCAGAGGCGATTTTTAGAGGCAATTCTTAGGGGCGATTTTTAGAGGCGATTCTTAGGGGCGATTTTTAGAAGTGTTTCTTAGGGCCATCTTTAAGGTTAACTAATTTTAAGGGCAATTTGTAAGACAATTTTTAAGGTACGTTTTAGGGGCGATTCTTAGGGGCAATTTTTAGGGAAAATTCTCATCAGCATCAACAATTCTTCTAAAAAGACTCTTAAAAAACTTTGCAGGACCATAACTATAGTTAGTCAGATATTTCACCTCAGCAGTCTTGTCCACAATCAGATCTTCGTAGAACAAAATAAGCACCCTGGAATGCCTTCGCATCGACCACCAGGACAGATTGAAGTCGAAAAAATCATGCACAACAATTTCGGTATTCTCGGCACCGCCGGGGATTCCTAGCATCATCCGCCAGAACTGGGAGAACTCCTGCGGCACACCCGACAGCTCGTCGCGCCTGGCAGATGTCATGTGATGATAGGTTGACACAATGGCGTCTTTTGGATTGCGCATCACTATGATGTTGCGCGGACCAGATGGCGCCACCTACATCAATCAGAGCGGCATCGGTCACCGATGTACTTTTATTGTACTTTAAACATTATTGTACTTTTACATTGATGTACTTTTACCGATTGATGTACTTTTAAATTGACGTACTTTTACAGATTGATGTACTTTTATGTCCTGGTGCACTTTTACATGTTGTACTTTTAAGGACCACTGTCGTAAAACTGTAAGTGTAATTTTTAGAAGGCAAATTTCCTGGGAAAAATACACTGCGGGGATAGGAGAAAAAACATTTTCAACTCTGTTATTCCTTTTTGTTGCATACAGATACTCTTAGCCTTAAAAAGCTAGACCTTGGCTTAAAAACTGATTGTAGCTTTTTAAAGACAAGTTTTAGTATATGGATTTAACTATTTAGAAAGATATAGGATAGCTACTAGTATGCATTTAAATTGGACTATGCCTACAATAATGGCTTGACACTACCATTTACTTTACCATTTAAACGAACTGCCCCGCCCTTCGATCCCGAATGAAGCCGCGGCATTATTCTCACCAGATGCCGCATATGAAAGGCAGGCGGCAGATGCGTCTTCAACACCCGAGGCCTGTCCAGCTTCTTAGCCCCATCAATCGGCCTTGGAACCGGCAGTTCCGGCGGCAAATTCAAATCTATAAATGGCGATCTCAATTTAAGGTCCGTAGTTCGAGTCCGCTCCGGTCCCAACACCAGACAGGACACGATCTCTTGCACCAGGGTGGTTCCGCATTTGGGAAAAGTGTTCACCAAAATGTCGTCATCGTAGAATTGGAAATTTTCAGCAAGTTCAGCCAGCACTTCAGCCGACGAGTGTAGAGGCACCGGCCAGTCCCGCCAATATAGAGACATGCCTTCGCAGTGAGCGAGCTAACGACCGTTAGAAACCAAAGGTTTACAGATTTTTAACCTGTTGAACAACTGGGCTGACTTTATCTTATCTATCTTAGCAGCTTTTAGCTATATTTATGCACCAGCTCGGGCACAAGAGCGGCACTCTACCTTCTCTGCTCAGTCTCTACTGTCTCTCCCACTGACTACCCTCTCCATGTACAGACTCTCTCTCTCTCTCTCTGACTCTACCCTCTCCAATTCTCTACTGTCTCTTTCTGTCTCTGACTCCACCCTCTCCTTCCCTGACTCTACCCTCTCCGTGTACAGACTCTCTCTCTCTGACTCTACCCTCTCCTTCTCTACCGTCTCTGACTCCACCCTCTCCTTTCCTGCTGTCTCTCCGACTCTTTGACTCCACCCTCTCCTTCCCTGACTCTACCCTCTCCGTGTACACACTCTCTCTCTGACTCCACCCTCTCCTTCCTTGCTGTCTCTCCGACTCTGACTCTACCCTCTCCTTCCCTGTTGTCTTCTGTTGACTCTACCCTCTCCTTCCCTGTTGTCTTCTGTTGACTCTACCCTCTCCTTCCCTGTTGTCTTCTGTTGACTCTACCCTCTCCTTCCCTGTTGTCTCTCCCTCTCTCTGACTCCACCCTCTCCTTCCCTGTTGACTCCACCCTCTCCTTCCCTGACTCTACCCTCTCCGTGTACACACTCTCTCTCTGACTCCACCCTCTCCTTCCCTGTTGTTTCTCCCTCTCTCTGACTCTACCCTCTCCTTCCCTGTTGTCTCTCCCTCTCTCTGACTCCACCCTCTCCTTCCATGTTGTCTCTCCCTCTCTCTTACTCCACCCTCTCCTTCCCTGTTGTCTCTCCCTCTCTCTGACTCCACCCTCTCCTTCCATGTTGTCTCTCCCTCTCTCTTACTCCACCCTCTCCTTCCCTGTTGTCTCTCCCTCTCTCTGACTCCACCCTCTCCTTCCATGTTGTCTCTCCCTCTCTCTGACTCCACCCTCTCCTTCCCTGTTGTCTCTCCCTCTCTCTGACTCCACCCTCTCCTTCCATGTTGTCTCTCCCTCTCTCTTACTCCACCCTCTCCTTCCCTGTTGTCTCTCCCTCTCTCTGACTCCACCCTCTCCTTCTTTGCTCTCTCTCTTTCTCTGTCCTCTCCTTCTCTACTGCCACTCCCTCTTTTGATCTTTCCCTAGAAAACAGTCGTTTAGAAAGTCTGCAGTTTCAAATTTGTGTACCGTAGTAGAAGGCATGAGGGGGCTTCTGGGACAAAATTTTTCACCTCCTCCATAATCCCATTAAATCCATCTATATTATCCCTGACAGAATCAGAAAAAAGGGGGGTCGCACTCGCTCACAAAACGTCCTCCATAATCCCATTAAATCCATCCATATTATCCCTGACAGAATCATGAAAAAGGGGAGGGGCCGCACTTGCTCTGAAAACTTCGAACATAATCCTATTAAATCCATCCATATTATCCCTGACAGAATCAGAGCATTATCCCTGACAGAATCAGAGCATAACAGGTGTCCACTAAAATTTGCTTAGTCATGCTAGCTAAGTAAGAGTTTCACTTTGCATGCATGCTTGAATCATTAATGCAAATTTCACTTCAAGCAAAGAAAAGAAACAAAGACTCATTATATTTTATTTAAGATTTAAGATTATATTTTATTTTCGTAAAGGTGTTTTATGTTTACTAATAAACGACGACTGCAGAATCTTAAATCGAAACTAATTTGTTCGATGACTTTCAATCGCTCTCTCCAATGCCACATTTGGTGGCAGTTCATTGACCGGCTTGGATGTTATCGCACGACACTCTGGACATGTTATACTATTTTCTGCCGCATTGTACAAAGTTTGGACACATCTCAGGCAGACCGAATGCGGGCAGTCCAGCTTCCTAGAAGGCGAAAGCCAGTTGTAGCACACTGGGCATTCGCATCCACGCGGGATGTTTTCCCTCTCGCGGCTCTCCAACTCCTTCTCTTTAATTTGAATCTTTTCCTTTAGGTCTTTAACCACCTTCAAATAGTAAGAAATGAAACAATGTCATGATTAATGATAAAAAATTACCCAGAAATACACAGAAAACACAAATTTCGAGTCTTACCTGCATTGATTTAAAAAAATCCGTATTTCTCTGAAGTGAACTTTCACTCCACCCATTATATATAATCTCTAGCGGATAGGTTGCGAGGTCGCTATCAGCGTGCAACGCGGTTGTCACATTTTGTGCAGTCCGTAGTTTTGACTTAAGATCTTGCAGTCGCCGTTTATCAGTAGCAGTTGAGGGCATATGTGGGGAGAAGCAGCTCGAGTGTTTCTTGGTTTGCTTAAATACAGCTAGCCGTAGAAAATTCTAGAAAATTCCAGACTGTACAATCTTGGAGTCAAGCAGGGAAAAACAATCGATATAGCTCAGTGTACGAGAGAACATGAGGTGTGTGAATGTGAGGGGTGAGACTTCTCTATAGACAAAGCATAGGGTGAGGAGGTGAGGAGCATGAAGGAGAAGCATGGTGGAAAGAGAGATTGTAGCCGAAACCAGTGTGCTCAAGACTGTACACTTGTGTGGAGAAAAGCGAAGCGAAGGCCAAAAGGCCAGTTTGCGATAAAATTTGGCCTTACTCGAGGCCAAAATCCTTTGCGTTCTGGCCTTTTGGCCCTCGCTTCTTTTCGCTCCACACAAGTGGAGAGAGAATCATTCTGCTCTTTCAACCCCCAGCTCTTTCAACAGTCTTCCTAGTTCTTGACTTGGCGCGTGCAATGCAAAACCCACCCCGCCCTCGCCTTCAACCCCCAACCCCAACTTTGCCTTACTAAAAATAACAGCTTTAACTAGCTTCCGAGCGATCGACTCACGAAATCCGCTTGAAGCCCCTATATTGTCTAGTCTCTTAAGCATTTCTTTGTCCCAACGATTCTTCTCCTCAGGAAAATCCCTATACTTAACGTCGTGCCACATGCAGACAGAGTCTAGCTCGTTCACAGGCTCATGCCCAGGATTTGGATTATTGTTTTTATCTAACTGTATTTCAAGTGGATTCAAAGGCCCGCAATATTTGTACCCGGGAATGGTCCAGCCTTTGTTTGGATGAGGAAGCTTTTCTATCAGTCCATGTGAATCTATTTTACCACCAGAGCGTTGCATTATTTTATTTTAAATTTTCTTTTTAAAAAAATGACAGATCAGAAACTTAAAAAACTCTACTACAGCGACAAAGGATTCTTTGTAGGAAAAAATGCAGTCACCAAACTCGCAGAACTAAGTAAGGAACCAAAAGCTAAAGTAGAAAAGTGGCTCTCTAAGCAAGCAGTCTACCAAGTCTATTTCCCACCAGTAAAATTTGAAAGGCCCCATTTCAGTATTTATAAACCTAATGAGGCGCACCAAGCAGATCTTCTGTTTCTCCCCAATGACTCGGGCTACAAGTATGCTCTCACAATTACAGATGTTGCCTCCAGATATAAGGAAGCTCGCCCACTCAAGACGAAGAAGTCAGAGGTTGTTGCCAGCGCACTGCAAGATATTTATAAAAACTCACCCTTAGTTACCCTGAAATGTTCATGACCGACCCGGGTAAGGAATTCATGGGTGCAGTGAAATCCCTTATGGAAAAGCACAATACAGAGATTCGCTATGGCAGAACAAACTTGCACAGAGACCAAGCGTACGTTGAGAGATTCAATCTAACTCTAGCCAAGAGGCTATTCACTAAGCAGACAGCTGAGGAGCTGAAACTAAAAAGTGGTCAGTACTATTCAAAATGGACAGACCGGCTCCCCACTGTTATAGAGCAACTGAACAATGAAGTCACACGTATGACTGGATTGAAACCGTCCCATGCAATTAAACAAGACACTGTCGAACTTAAGTCATCTCATAAAACAGACAACAACACGACAACCCCACACAACACACACAACACAAAACACACCTCGAACTACCCTAAGCTTCCAGGAGTTGAATCACCATACATACTGACAAACTCTGAGTTTCTACGCTTTTTATATCTACCTGGAGAGCTAGAGAAAGACACCAAAAGAAGAGCTACAGATCCATACTTCAGCCTTGATGTACATAAAATAGACAGACATTTTACCTCCGACTCCGGTGACTATTACTTTTTATCTCAGGCCTTTAACCCTAAATCCCCCACACGGTCATTCACTAGAGCTGAACTCCTAGTGATACCAGCTGACACAGAAATTAATTAAAATATTAAAATAAAAAATGACAAAGATTGAAACCAGAACCATCAATAAACTCAATAAAATCATTGAATCAAAGAAACCAGGTCTTATATCAATTAAAGGTATCAAAGTAAAAATCGATCCCACGCAGCAAATAGTTCAGTGTAATGAACAAAGACACAGTATCACAGATGAAAAGTCAGGAGGAATCCTACCATTAGCAGCTCTTATTCCGATCATTGCAGGCGCTGTAAGTGCCGCAGGTGGTGTAGCTGGAGGTGTAGCAACTGCTGTTAAAGCTGGGAATGATAGAGCCCACCAGCTAGAATTGCAAAAGATTGCAAGAGATAAAGGTATAACAATTAAGGCAGGAGATGGTTGCCCTGAGGGCTGCCCCGATCGTGATGATTTTGAGCATGAAAATTCTGTAAGCAAGTCTGACATTGTCAAAGCCATCATGACACTGCACAATGCTGGGTTTACAATAATGCGCATGTGATGAGGTTTAAAACCCCACTTTATCCAGCTTCATAAACCTAATACTACTGATAGGATGTAGAAACAGTTCAACTTTTCTATCAGGGTGGTCACCCTCAAATTTTTTTTATTTTAGAGAAAAAAATGCCAAAAGCCAATCCAGCAAGAGATTTAGTCAACAAATATTTTTCAAAAGGCGTCTCATTTCAAGACAAAAGTAATTTACTAAGAGAAGCATGTAAACAAACGTTTAACACAGACCCTGGTCACCTGGGAAGCTATGAAAAACAGTTGGAAATCATCAATCAATTAGAATCCAACCAGTATGCGCCTATAAAAAATTCTGCAAAGGAACACCAAGAGAGGAGTCGCAACTTAGTTAACAAATACGAAACTCTCACTGGTGAAAAAGCAAAGTACCCACAAAATAAGCAGGAACAAGAAATTAGAGCAATTAATCCATTTAAAAGAGTCGGAGCTTGCCATTGAAGAGATTAATTTTGCACAGAGGAAGTTTACAGAACATTACATAGAGTACACAATCCCAATTAAGGATACCACCGCAAACATCTACGACTATAAAGACAGCATCCAATCAGTTGTTGATCACACACTCAAAACACGCAAGACCTTTAAACTACAGATATCATTCAAGATTGCGTTTTATATGCCTGCGAAACCCACTGAGCATCTCGAGTATTACATGACAACAAAGGCAAAGCCATTCACCCCAACAGACACACTGGATCCTTTCCTTCAAGATGTCACTAAGAAAATTGAAGCGTTTACATCCAGAGGTTCGGATGGGTCGTGAGAGGGATTCAAAGAGCGACTGTCATGGTCATGAAATATGACCCACTTAAAGCCTCCTCTTATATAGAGCTCCCACACAAGCTAGCCGGCAAAAAAGCTTGCATAAATGTTAAAAATAAAGACAATTGCTGTGCCCTATGGGCAGTTCTTTCTGCACTTATTAGTGTACCTCACCACCCCGAAAGAACCTCAAATTATCAAAATTATTTCAACTACTATCTATCGAATGCGAAAAGAAGGGAATCAGGTTTGACAAAGGAGGCTTGGCGATCTCTCAGATCCAAAGCTAGAAGAAGTGTTTAATAACAAAATTAGAATCACAGTCTTTGATGGAGTGAAAAAACTGAGAAAGTTCAACCGGTCAGATGTAGCAAAGACGTTTTAGATCCTGAGGGGAAAAGGCGGATTGAAGTGGATCTTCTAGTGATTGGTAATTTACTAGAGGAGGCTCACTATGTTTGGATTAAAGATCTTTCAAGACTCATTCACAAGCAATTGAATAATCATCACGAGGCTGTTGCCATCTGCCGCTTGTGCCTTAAGCATTACAGTGGACCTGAACGCTTTGAAAAACTAGCAGAGCATGAATTATCATGTGAGGATCACCCAACAAACTGCTCTCTTCCTTCAGCTGAAGAGAAGTATCTCCGGTTTAAGAACTATCATAAGATGGAGAAGCTCCCATTTGTTGTATATGCTGATTTCGAATGCTCAATCGTGCCGGAAACTCAAAAACAAACTCAAACTCAAAAACAAACTCAAACTCAAACTCAAAAACATGTCCCCAATTCAGTAGCATATGCCTTTATTAATACAAAAGGACTTGTTGAGTATAATTATTTCTTTGGAGAGCAGTGTGTGGAGCAGTTTATTGCCAGAATGTTAGAGTTGCAAAAAGTATTAGCACCCTTCAACCTGTTCCAATAATGATGACTGAGGAGGATGAAAGCAATTTCCTATCAGCAACTCATTGCCACATCTGCAGGAAACATTTAACTTGCACTGATATTAAAAACCCCACCGTTAGGGACCACTGCCACTTTACTGGGAAATTTAGAGGTGCAGCGCATAACACCTGTAATCTAAAGCTAAAATCGAACATTCATGATCTAACGATATTTTGTCACAACGCAAAGAACTATGACATGCATTTAATAGTTGAAAAAATCGGCATGATTCCAGACATACACCTTGACTGCATCGCAGAGAACAAGGAGAAGTTTAAGTGTGTTGATATTAAACAGGATAATTCGGGTAAGGTACAGGTAAAATAAGACTGAAGGATTCATATCAATTTCTAGCTGCCAGTCTAGACGAACTAAGCAAGAATCTAAAAGATGAACAATGTACATATACAAAGATGTTTGCAAGTAAAATTAACAACACTGATGAATCATTTAAACTTTTAAGAAAGAAAGGCTTCTACCCCTATGAAAATATTACTGGGTATCACGTATTTGAAGAGGTTTACCACCACAGGAGAAGTTCTTTTCAAAGCTAACAGACTCTGAATCTCTGACAAAGACTATGAGCACGCGAAGCATGTCTATAATTACTTTAATTGTCAAAACTTCTTCCAGTATCACCTGCTTTACCTTTCACAGATGTGTTTCTGCTGGCTGATGTTTTGAAACCTTCAGATACACCTGGTACACAGCATATGGCCTCGATCCTGCACATTATGTGTCTCTGCCTGCCACTAGCTGGGAATCTTTGCTTAAAATGAAATGGGATCAAGATCCAGATTGGTACATTGAACTTCTTACAGACATTGACATGTACAATTTTGTCGAATCGTCAAAGCGAGGGGGGATCTCAATTTGCACCCATAGATATGCAAAAGCAAACAATCCCTACATTGAATCTTACAATAAGGAGCAGCCCTCAAACTACATTACTTACTTGGACGCTAATAATCTCTACGGGTGGGCGATGAGTCAAGATCTTCCAGTTAGAGATTTTCGATGGCTACCCTCATCAGAATTCAAACAGGACTTTTCATTGGCTGCCATTTATGAGGTTGATGTTTACATTCCACCAGAGCTTCACGACTATTTCTCTGACTTTCCACCCTTCCCAGAGAACATTAAGTGCCCGAAAATAATCGAAACTCCCAATGATAATAATGGAACTTGGCACCTGTCAGGAACAGAAAAAGAACATACAGAGAAACTAACACAGAATCTAAACAACAAGACACGTTACAAAATCCATTACAAACTGCTTCAGTATTTTATCTCACTGGTTGCAGGGTCACCAAAGTTCACAGGGCTCTTACATTTACAGAGGAAGCGTGGATGAAACCCTACATTGATAAGAACACCCAGTTTAGGACCAAAGCAACCAACGACTTTGACAAGAACCTCTTTAAGTTGGCCAACAACTCTGTCTATGGCAAGACTCTTGAGAATGAGCGGAAAAGAACAAACCTGAAACTTGTTACCTCATCAGAGCCTGCTGTTATTCAGGCAAATTGTCAAAGCCAACATTCAAAGAACTCCATATCTTTAATAGCTACTTAGGTGTGATCATATTTTACAAAACCAAGGTGACGCTGCGCAAGCCGATCTATACAGGTGTCACTGTTCTCGACGAATCAAAACGTCTGATGTACCAGTTCTTCTATGGCATGAAGCAGCAGTACAAGGATAAAATGAAACTCTTGTACACTGACACAGACAGTTTTATTATGGATATTCAAACAGAAGACATTTATCAGGACATGCTGCAGCAAAAAGATTTGTTTGACTTGTCTGAGTATGATGAATCTTGCAGGACACAGAATGGTGATCAAGTGTTTGACGCTACTAACAAGAAAGTGATTGGGAAAATGAAGGACGAGATTGCTGGTGACATAATCACTGAATTCATTGGGTTGAGAGCAAAGTCCTATTTTATAAAATGTGAGTCGTCAGACCCAATCAAAAAATCAAAGGGAATTCCGAAACGTGTAGTTAGGAAGGAAATTAATGAAGCTGAATACAGAGACGCCTTGAATTGCAACAAAAAGACATCACATGAGTTCTCAAAGCTACAATCTAAAAACCATATTATTCACACAATTCAGCAAAAGAAGATTGGACTGTCAGGTGCAGATAACAAGAGATTCATTTTTGATGACAATATCAACAGTCTACCGTTCGGGCATTGGAGGGTTAGGTTTAGGAGGTGGAAGTTAGATTCGGGCACTGGAGATTAGGAGATTAGGAGATTGGGTTTAGGTTTAAGAGAAAGTTTAATAAACCTCATAAAAAATGACGACAAATAACTTTCTTGAAGATTTGGCTAACGAACTGGAAATCCCAAACTTTAGAGGAATATTTATGAGGGACACTCTGCCCCGATTTTCCTCTAAGAAAGGAATGCGGCATCATGAACTTTGACACCACCGATAAGCCAGGATCTCATTGGGTTTGCTGGGTGATTGATCCCGATCGCAAGCACAAGTGTTATTACTTCGATAGCTATGGGACGGCAGTACCAGAAGAGCTAAGAAATTATATGAAGGGGAAAAACAATAAAAAAATTTATCGCTCAGACTTTATTCTCCAAGGTCTTAGCAGTGATATTTGCGGTGAGCTGTGCATGACTGTTTTGTATGCAATGACCAAAACACGAAAGACCTACAAGGAAATTATTCTTGGCTGTGTTTCATAAGGGTTCATTGTGCATTTCTCGTTGTCCTTCTCGTTGTCCTTCTTTCCACATAATGTTGAAGAACTTTCTCGAGTTCATTTCTCAGCTGACTCATGTCATCAGTACCGACCATGTTCAAGTTCATTCGAATTGATTGTTCATAAAGATCCTGAATGGTTTTGAACTCATCCTCTGAAATGAACTTATCCTCGATTGCCCTTGAAATGTACCCTATGATTGAAGTGTGCACTCCTTTCTCTTTTACTTGCTTCTCCTGTAGCTGCTTTAGTTTTTTTCGCCTGTTTCGCGCTACTGCTCCAGTAATTGCTGAAATAAGTCCACATGCAGCACCTACTGAACCAAGTGGAATTGCGATTGGGACTGTGATGGCTGGCAACACTGAGACAGCTGCAGCAGACCCAGTTAGAACAGACACAGATCCTAGAATCATATTGCTGTAGTCGAAAAATTTACAGTGGTTGTCATAGCGCTTAATTTTCTTTGTGTTGTGGAAAATATTTTTTTCAAGATCATCACGCATTTTTTAATCTCCACCAGTCGAAACTGCTGAGAGTTACAAGTAATGACGGGGTAGAGTTTTTGTTGCTCATATTGGGGTGCACTAGGTGCTGTGGGTGCTGTGGGAGCATTCGGATCATAAAGAGAATTTTGAGCATCCATTTTTAGAGAATTTTTAAAAAAAATTGACAACTCGTTGGTGGTGGTTAGATTTGTTTTACGTTTGATTGTTTCGTCTGCAGTTGGCGCCAGCAGGTCTCTTCGAATCTACCTATTTATTTGTCTATGCGCTCCATTCTACACTTGATCTCAAACAAACCGGTTGGCTCACGAAATTTTGGGTTAGTGGTCAAACTGGTTGGCTCACGAAATTTGTGGTCAGTGGTCAAGTCGGTTGGATCACTTATTTCCCTTGTGGTCTGTGGTGCCTCTTCAACAGTATCAATATCAGGAAGATTGTGTACTCCCTCAAGACGACTGATTCTTCTCAACGATTTCTGCCATTCGGTAAAAATTAAATCTAAATAGACTTTAATTGCATCAAGTCTTTCTTTAATTCTATCATGCAACGATGTTGACTGAGTCATGAACTCTTCTAAATTATTGACTTTAACTGTGTTGGTTGCGACGTTTTCTTTAATTCTATCATGCAACGCTGTTGACTGGTTCATAAACTCTTCTAAATTATTTACTTTAGCTGTGTTTGTGAAAACTCCTCCTTCGAGAATACGCATCCGTCTATCAGTGGAATTTCCCAGAAGATTAACTGATGATCTCAAGCCGTTGATTAGCGAGACTATCGAAGTTATTTCTGACCTAAGTTCATTAGTTGCGTTTAACAACGGCACATAAAGCTTATCACTGTCAAACTTCTGTCTAGCTACTTTAAGCCTGAGATCTTCTATGTTTATTTGCAACTGGTGCATGGAGCGCTCTAGGGCTTTCAGTCTGTTTTTATTCAGTTTGATCTCTGGGATCTCTTCATCAGTGTTAATGTAGCGCTTGTCAAGGAAGGAAGTTGTGAGAGTGCTGTTGCCTGTAGTTGACTCACCTGCAAAATTTATAGACATTTTTTTAAATGAAAAATTAAAGTAAAATTCTTTTCTCCTTATTAATCATGACAAACTGATAGGGTTGGTTCCACTTTTCATAGCATATGTTAACGAATTCCTCCTGTGATATTGTTCTGTTAGAGTTCTTAGCTGGATATGTAATGTGAGCTGGGGCAATGACCTCATTATAAAATCGTTTCAGTCGATCTTGTGGTATGGTTGGGAAAAGGAGAATCAAATTACAGTTACCTCGAATTGTTTTATTTGGCAGTTCAAACCAGTTTTGGGCAATGTAAATAACATTGCAATTATTATGTCTACCCCGGGTGAAATAATTTTCTATCTGTTTCTGGGGACCTGTCATGCAGTCATCAAAGACAATCAGGTGCTTTCTCCCCTTTTCTAGCTCATCAGGTTGAGGTAAGAGTTTAGTTTTAGGATCTATCTGTGGATCTCCATAAGTGAAAACTTTAATGTTTTGCCATTTTTCATTGTCTGGGATGTGCTTTGCGTATTCAGTGGCTACAACTTCCGGGTTGCTGTTGAGGTCTTTTTGATGTCTAAAACATTGAATAATATCTTCCTTGTTGAGTTTGTTCTGTAGGCCCGCTACTAGCATTTTATACTCATCTTGATACAGAGTGGGTGAATAGATATGTAGTGTGTCATAATCGAGGAATCCAGGTCTGAGGAGCATGTTAAAAACTCTGAAGGTTTTCCCTGACCCAGATGAGCCAACAACAATGCATCGGAAGTGCCCTGGAATTATCTCGTTGTGAGCAAATTTTATCTGATTGTGTGTCCAGTGGGTATGAAAGTCGTTTGTGAAGTCCATTTTTTATGTAAAAAAAACTTTTTCTTTTTAAACTTGTGTATTTAAGACGCGTGTGTCTTTTTTCGGGATGTGTATGTGTGTGTCTCTTTGCGGGATGTGTGTGTCTTTTTTCGGGTTGTGTGTGTGTGTCTTTTTCGGGTTGTGTGTGTCTTTTTTTTCGACTAGTCCTACATCCGACTAGTCCTACACCCTCACACCTCTTTTACCGTCAGGGTGCACCAAATTAGTCAAATTTAAAACCGCCTCCTTTCTTATATTCAGCTCTCATCTTTGCGTAGATGGCTGGATCGACACTATCTGCACTCGGTGCAAGGGGTTGAATATCTGGTATTGATTTCCGGGTTTCATTAACCGTATCCTTTATCTTTTTGGCTGCTGTGGCTACACTGCCAGCCGCTTCGGCAACGTTCTTGATGTTCTCTTTGTTCTCTCCAATGACCTTAAAAATCTTGGCCCCCTGAGCGATCAAATCGGCAAGGCCATTCCCAGAGCGTTCTTTTCTTGGATAGTGGCCTGCAGGGAAAAGTCCAGATCCGCGTTTAATGAGATTAAGTTCCTCTTTGTCATAGTATTTGTCAATGTCTTTTTCGAAAATAATTGGCATCTTTTTAAATAGAAATTTATTTTTTGTTGAACCGCGAAAGCAGAAGCTCTCTCGCCCTCTTATCGATGTATTTTCTCTCAAGCATTTTATTGAGGATGTGAACGAACTCTTTTCTATTCTCATCTTTCATTCCGGTCTTTGCCGCTCCTAGAAGAACCGCTACTCGCTTGTAGATTTCAGAAATTCCTTTTCCAGTTGAGGGCGGTTGGTCTTGAGGTTGTGGAGTTGGTTGGGCTTGTAGCTGCTGGGGAGGTGATGCAAAAGACTGCTCACTTTCAGAGATGGAACTGTCATGTGGTGCCTGTCTTTGTTGAGGTGTGAAAACTCTTTGCTTGATTCTGTTCATTCGATCTGGAGAGTGTTGTTCTAAGTGTTGCCAATCTGTTGGGTTTTGTTTCTTATATTCAGCTACTTGAGTCGGATCTGCATTTTCCAGTTGCCTGAGTACTTCTGTGAAATGTTGCTGCTGCTGTGGTTGTGGTTGTTGTTGCTGTTGTTGTTGTTGTTCTAGATATTTTATGACTTCCGCCTGATCTGGCAAATCGAACCATTGTTTAAAGTGCTTGTACTTTTTGAATCTAGTCAGGTTGACACCGTTATCATACATAAGTCTCAGGACTTCTGGGGCCTTTAGTATTTCTATATCTCTAGCAAGAGCAAAAGTCACTAGATCTCTATAGTTCTTTAGCTGTTTGTCCGAGATTCTCTCTTGGTTCTTGGTCATAAAAGTCAGTAAGGTTTCTGTGAAAGGAATGCTCTTAGTTTCCGAGCCTTTGACAACAGAAATATGTTTCTTATTTATGTCGATATAATATTCCACTGGTTCATTATAAATGTTTTTTCTCCACATACTTATTCCAAATACATATTTCCCATCATGTTCGACACGCTCTACTGGTCCAAAAATGTTATCTGTCACTTTTAGTTGTGATTGATGTGGTTGTGATTGTTGTTGTGATTGTTGTGGTTGCGGTTGTGTCTGTGGTTGCGGTTGTATCTGTGGTGCTTCTGGAATTTTACCCAAAACCTTTTGCACTTGGGTTTCCTGTATGTCGTCGATAGTTTCTTTGACCTGATCAATATTTTTCTTAGCTTCTCCATACCCGGGCTTATGAAACTCTGTGGCTGCTTGGACAAACTCATTGTAGGATTGTTGCTCCTTATTTATTAGCCCGGTAACTCGTTTCTCAGCTTGTGCTAGCTTCTCCAATTCAGATATCTGCTGTGTACTTTTTCGCTTCATTTCTTATTTTATTTTATTTTTAGTTAAAAAATGAACGACCCACTGACACCAGTTTTCTACAAGATTAACAAGCCTATTTTGAGTGATGATAGCACAATCAAAGCGACTCAGGTAAGAGTTCCCAGTCAGGAAAATCAGAATGAAACTAATCTTGGTCCTGGTCAAACACTGACATTTACATACAATGGATGTTCGTCTCTGGTTAGTGTGCACAGTCTTAAGAGCGGCTTCCATATGACATTTCAATTCAAGACAAAAGGTGGTGCGGATGCGGCTCGTGCTAACGTTGACAAGCATGATGCGGATGTGGCTCTGATCAGTAACTTTTGGGCGTACATGTTCAAGGAGTTTAGTGTATCGAATGGGAGCACAGAGTTGGAGCGAATCGCCAACTTTGGAATTGTCTATGACGCTCATTGTTTGATCGAGAATCCTGATTTTATTCAATTGGGAAGTGGTGCGGGTTTTATTGCAGACGAAAAAGAAGGAGATATCAATGACAGTGGTTATAAAAATAGGAAGAAGAGATACAACTATGCATTGCAAGGTGCTGATGATGCTGCTAAGAACCCGCTGTATCGGTCTGTTGATGTATTTGTACCATTGAGATTCATGAGTGGATTCTGTAATACATTTAATCGACTGACTAGTAACTTTAGCTACACATTTAGACTGACTAGAGATGATCGCAGTAGAGTGTTGTGGACTGGGGCGGACCACACTGGGATGGCTGTGAAGCTAACCGGAATCGAGCTGTATTTGGAAGTCATTGAGCCAAAGACTGCACTAAAAGCGGATTATCTCAAGGCAATAGAGAAGGACATTGATGTTGCATACACGGCCTACATGTGTCGAGATGAGCGAAACGAAACTAGAACAAACATCTGCATTAAAGAGGGATCATGCAGCAATCCAAGGTATATCATTATTAATATGAGAAACCCAAATAGCATTATACGCTACATGCATGGAGACGTGCGGTCCATTCAGCATGAAATCAGTGATAATCTTTACCCTGCACTGCCACAAAATGGAGATTTCAGTCAGAACAAGATTAGCAAATTTTACAGCGAGTTGGTCGACTTGGCTGTGAAAGAGAACAATGGAATTGCTATCACTGCTCTTCAATATGGAACTCTATATCCGATGTTTGGCGCTGATGTGTCTGCCAGACAAATGCCTACTGATAACAGCCCTGTGAATATCGTGACTAACATTGAGAGGACTGCCGCAACACCCGTGGACTTGTACATTATCTATGCATTTGAGAGGAAGGTGAAGCTTAACATGATCAACAATTCATCCAGTAAAGTTTAAATATTTTTTTAGGACAAAAAATGGAAGCTATAGCCGAAAGACTAAACAACATTGTTTCACACTCTAAGGAGAGCATTCCTATTACAATAACCGGGCGAATTAATGACTCAAACGGGATATTTGTTGAAAAATTAGAGCAGGCGATTCGCCTGGATCCTGGCGCTAATTACCATGTCTATCTTAACGACTTCACTGGTTGGTCAAACGTTCCCAATGTGATGGCAGCAAATAATAAGTTTTATTACAAATGGAAAGGTGCAGCAGCAGACCCTGTGGTATTCCATGTGAGCACGCAAAGTGTGGATACCTACAATAACTTTCTAGAAAATGTCTTTACTAAGAGAGGCCATTTTGAGACACCTGATGCGAGTAAGCCAGAGAAGAAACTGTTCCCTGTCAAACTAACCTATGATCTCACTGTAATGAGAGTGGTCATGCAAGTTCACAAAGATGCGGAGGTTGAGTTTAAAGATGACACTTGGTATAGGGAACTGGGATTCGAGAAGAAAGTTTATAAGGCAGAATCCGCGGCGCGGACCGCCACTCAAGCATCGGGGACCGTTAAAATGGCCCGGGAAAACGTAAGCGGTTTGTTCTTAGCACCCAATATTGCAGACATTGTAAAGGGTTTGAATATTCTAATCAGAAGTAATCTCAGTCTTGATTGGGTATTTAAGGGAAAGCGAACTAATATTTTGTACAACATCTCCAACTCTGTAGCTGGAGGACAGATGGTGGTAGAGAAACCAAATCCAGTGAAAAGAGTTGTATTGAGTAATAAGGAGATTCACGAGATTGTGCTACAGTTTGAGACTGAAGATGGGATGGGTGTTGATTTCAACGGTGAAGAGTTTGTATTGACGTTGATCATTGAGAGAATGTGAGAAAATGCGTTCCCTTTTAAGTATGCTTGCAGAGAATAGAGTGGTATGAAAAAATGCGCGCATGTGTACTCAAAATCTCTTACCCCATTCTGACAGGTTGTGGGCGCGGGCGTCGCGTGTGTGGGGGAGAGGGGAGTGTATGTATGTGGGCGCAGCGCGCGTGGGGGAGAGAGATTTTCACTTTAACTGAGCCCAGCCGAGGAAGAATTCCGTCTCGAGGGAAGGCCAGAATGCAAACGATTTCGGCCTCGCGCAAGGCCAAAATGAAAAGGGTTTTGGCCTTTTGGCCTTTTGGCCTTTTTGGCCTTTTGGCCTTTTGGCCTTTTTGGCCTTTTGGCCTTTTGGCCTTTTGGCCTTTTGGCCTTTTGGCCTTTTGGCCTTTCAGTTTTTAACGCAATTGCTTAATGATTTCTGCAAAGTTATAGTAGCTGTCGTAATCTTTTACGTAGGTTACTCCATACTTATGAAACCAGTGTCTTTGGAGAGCTAGATTAATATTAGGGACATTGATATCAACGTTGGGCCAATATTTTCTCATGTACTCGCTGCATTCAAGTTTGCATTGGTACTTGGATTTGTACAATGGATTAGGCTGAGTATAATAAGAACCTGGAGAGACAACTGGAAACATTTTTTAGAGAAAATTTAATTTTTTTTCAAAGGGTAAGGACCCTGGGTTAGGGGATTTAAAGTTTTAGGGATCTGGTTTCGCCGCTTCGGATTGAATGTGGGCCCCATGGGGAGAAGAATGCAGATTTTTTTTTTCTGATTGTTTCGAAGATGCTATGGGTGGATGTCAGTGGATTATGTCAGTGTCAGTGAACATAACAGGTGTTAGTGGAAATCTGTTATGCACTGATTCTGTCAGGGATAATATGGATGGATTTAATACGATTATGTTCGAAGTTTTCGGAGCAAGTGCGACCCCTCCACTTTTTCATGATTCTGTCGGGGATAATATGGATGGATTTAATGGGATTATGGAGGACGTTTTGTGAGCGAGTGCGACCCCCCTTTTTTTCTGATTCTGTCAGGGATAATATAGATGGATTTAATGGGATTATGGAGGACGTTTTCGGAGCGAGTGCGACCCCCCTTTTTTTCTGATTCTGTCAGGGATAATATGGATGGATTTAGGTGGATTATGGAGGAGGTGAAAAATTTTGTCCCAGAAGCCCCCTCATGCCTTCTACTTACCGTTGAAAAAATGAAATTCCTACAATGTACTTTATTGTATTATAGACATAAAAATAACACAAGTAAATACGTAAATATGGATAGATATGCATAGATAAGTGGTGCTTCCTACCGCGGTGGTAGGAAAAAAGAATATAATCCAGAAACAGAAGGGTAAAAAAGGAACAGAAGAACACAGAAGAAGGAAACGCAGGGCAGTGGCAGACTCGCTGCCTATCAAGTGGGCTAGCAGAATTAGTGCAATCGACTGACTGCAAGCAAGAATCCAAGAAGTTGAACAGTGGTGAGTTAGTATCCAGGGCCGCCGCTTGTGGGTGCAGTAGAAGGTTGGAGAGAATATGATGGAGAAAAATGTTTCTTTGACCTTGCGGAAGAGCCAGAAGGAGAGAGAGATAAGTGTTTTTTGTTTCCACCAGAAGAAAAATAGGAAATCCTTATCTTTCTAAGAATTCTAGAAAGTATAACACTTCTTCTATTAGCTTTTAATGGTTAATTACCAATTTTTAACTTTTATTTAACGCCGCAAAGTATGGTTTATTTCATAGCTTCGAGTTATTTATTTTACAACACAATAGTCACAACGAAGCGTAACTTAAAGCGGAATTTTATTTACAAAAGTATTTTTTTACTTTTTTTGAGAATAATATTAGTAAAATTTGGTAGATTCTACTTACACCAATTAATCAGTAGGATAGTTAGCGTTTTTTTGTTATTATTAAAAGCAGAATTCAGTTTCCAGTTGATTCAACGAAAATAGCCAGGATTAAAGGTGACCCAGTGCGCCTTATCCTGCGCCTTGGCCTCCTTCGAACTGGTTAACAGGGACTTCAGTGCCGCCG
This sequence comes from Macrostomum lignano, assembly GCA_002269645.1. NCBI lineage: Eukaryota > Metazoa > Platyhelminthes > Macrostomidae > Macrostomum > Macrostomum lignano. Next base: position 190,575 of record NIVC01000014.1, read on the forward strand.
AAGCCTTCGGGTTGTTTTGAATGCTGCTGCCACTTGGACGAGCAATCTTTGAACCGGTTGATGAAGCAGAAGCAGATTCTGCTGGTTGCTGCTTTCGCTTTGCAGCAGCGGGAGCAGCAGCGGCAGACTTGGACGATTTATTACTTTTTGATTCCTGCCTGAGTTTGCGTTTCCTAGCAACCATAGCCTCGCTAGCGGCGGCAACTTCAGCGTCCGTGGCAGGATTGAGAACAATCAAATCTGACATGGCGTCAGGCTGCTGACAGGACGGGCAGGCCAGCGACTGCCTATTTGGTGCGGACTTCAGCAGCTGGTCAACGGCTTTCTCGGCCAGCGCGCAGCCGCAGGACCAGGGGAACACGAAACGGAACCGGCCGTTCATCTCCACGCCGGACAGGGGGCAGGCGAACAGGCTGGCGGCCGAAGCAGCGGCAGCACCAGCGCCTGCGGCGGATGATGAAGCAGCTTTCTCCTGGTTGTTGGGAGGCGGGGAGGCGAATTTTAGAATGTTACTCCTTTTTTAAACTTGCGAATCAAGTATGTCAGATTCCCCTTAAAATCCCATAATTCTCAGATTCCCCATAAAATCCCATAGTTCTCAGATTCCCCATAAATCCCATAGTTCTCAGATTCCCCATAAAATCCCATAATTCTCAGATTCCCCATAAAATCCCATAGTTCTCAGATTCCCCATAAAATCCCATAATTCTCAGATTCCCCATAAAATCCCATAGTTCTCAGATTCCCCTTAAAATCCCATAATTCTCAGATTCCCCATAAAACCCCATAGTTCTCAGATTCCCCATAAAACCCCATAATTCTCAGATTCCCCATAAAACCCCATAATTCTCAGATTCCCCAAAAAACCCCATAATTCTCAGATTCCCCAAAAAAACCCCATAATTCTCAGATTCCCCATAAAACCCCATAATTCTCAGATTCCCCATAAAACCCCATAATTCTCAGATTCCCCATAAAATCCCTTAATTCTCAGATTCCCCATAAAACCCCATAATTCTCAGATTCCCCTTAAAATCCCATAGTTCTCAGATTCCCCATAAAATCCCATAGTTCTCAGATTCCCCATAAAATCCCATAGTTCTCAGATTCCCCATAAAATCCTATAATTCTCAGATTCCCCTTAAAATCCCATAGTTCTCAGATTCCCCATAAAATCCCATAGTTCTCAGATTCCCCATAAAATCCGATAGTTCTCAGATTCCCCATAAAATCCCATAGTTCTCAGATTCCCCATAAAATCCCATAATTCTCAGATTCCCCTTAAAAGCCCATAATGGTCTGTTTCCCTTAAAATCCCATAATTCTTGGATTCCCCTTAGAAGCCCATAATTCTCTGATTCCCTTGAAATCCTATAATTCCCAGTTTCCCCTTAAAAGCCCATAATTCTAGACATTCTTGAGGGTGAAATTTAAACCGCAAAACGCTCTGAATCTTAAAATCTCACAGCCTTGGTGATCTTCATAATAATAATAATTGATTACACTTGCCCCGATGGGAAGACTTGCAACCTATATTACGCCACACACACCCTCAATTACCCCAGCTAATGCTGGCACCCATTTTACAGCTGGGTGAACTGAAGCAATGCAGAGTTAAGTGTCATGCTCAAGGACACACATTGTTCCAGTGGGATAGGGAATCGAACCCCCGACCTTCAAGTCGCGAGTCCGAAGCTCTAAACACTAGGCTACAACTGTCTCCAGTTGGATCGGGAATCGAACCCCCGACCTTCAAGTCGTGAGTCCGAAGCTCTAAACACTAGGCTACAACTGTCTCCAGTGGGATCGGGAATCGAACCCCCGACCTTAAGTCGTGAGTCCTAAGCTCTAAACACTAGGCTACAACTGTCTCCAGTGGGATCGGGAATCGAACCCCCGACCTTAAGTCGCGAGTCCGACGCTCTAAACACTAGGCTACAACTGTCTCCAGTGGGATCGGGAATCGAACCCCCGACCTTAAGTTGCGAGTCCGACGCTCTAAACACTAGGCTACAACTGTCTCCAGTGGGATCGGGAATCGAACCCCCGACCTTAAGTCGCGAGTCCGACGCTCTAAACACTAGGCTACAACTGTCTCCAGTGGGATCGGGAATCGAACCCCCGACCTTAAGTCGCGAGTCCGACGCTCTAAACACTAGGCTACAACTGTCTCCAGTGGGATCGGGAATCGAACCCCCGACCTTCAAGTCGCGAGTCCGACGCTCTAAACACTAGGCTACAACCCCCCTCATTAATCTTCATATCCTTTCATTAAAAAACCTCGCAGAATTACCTGTCCCTCCGGATTATCAGCCAGTTTAAGCTCGCGCAAGTCCCGCAACGAGCGGATATGCTCGAACGCGCCGCTAGTGCCGTATTTCTCTCTGTCGAGCAGGAACTCCAGAGCGGCAGTCTTGTTGTACATCCGACCAAGATGACAGGCTACTATTGGCCGGTTGAGCAGCTCCTGAGACAGCTGGCAGTGTCTCCATCTGGCGGCCAATTCAGCCTCCTTGGCCACCTGTTCGGGTTTCTGGCGACTGCGCACCAGTTCGATTCGTTTCGGTATGCTGCCTCCGTCTCCGCCCATGGCATGGAAAGTACACACGGGTGCAAATGAGACGCAAATGCACGTAGGTATAGGAGGCAGGATTAAATAGCTATATTACTCGTAAACTCACTTGACGTGTTAATCTTATAAACAGGTAACAAGATCGATGGGTCAGAAGTGAGTTCTGGGTCAGCGGTATGAGATCAGATAGGTCGGTGAGGGTGGTACATGTAGATGGGTCAAGGTAAAAAACTGGAGATGGTTCAAGCATGGGAATGGCAGATGGGTCAAGCATGGGAGGGGCAGATGGGTCAAGCATGGGAATGGCAGATGGGTCAAGCATTAAATGGCAGATGGGTCAAGCATGGGAATGGCAGATGGGTCAAGTGTGGGAATGGCAGATGGGTCAAGCATGGGAATGACAGATGGGTCAAGCAAGGGAATGACAGATGGGTCAAGCATGGGAATGGCAGATGGGTCAAGCAAGGGAATGACAGATGGGTCAAGCATGGGAATGGCAGATGGGTCAAGCATGGGAGGGGCAGATAGGTCAAGCATGGGAATGGCAGATGGGTCAAGCATAAAATGGCAGATGGGTCAAGCATGGGAATGGCAGATGGGTCAAGTGTGGGAATGGCAGATGGGTCAAGCATGGGAATGACAGATGGGTCAAGCAAGGGAATGACAGATGGGTCAAGCATGGGAATGGCAGATGGGTCAAGCATAAAAATGGCAGATGGGTCAAGCATGGGAGGGGCAGATGGGTCAAGCATGGGAATGGCAGATGGGTCAAGCATAAAAATGGCAGATGGTTCAAGCATGGGAATGGCAGATGGGTCAAGCATGGGAGGGGCAGATGGGTCAAGCATGGGAATGGCAGATGGGTCAAGCATAAAATGGCAGATGGGTCAAGCATAAAATGGCAGATGGGTCAAGCATGGGAATGGCAGATGGGTCAAGTGTGGGAATGGCAGATGGGTCAAGTATGGGAATGACAGATGGGTCAAGCAAGGGAATGACAGATGGGTCAAGCATGGGAATGGCAGATGGGTCAAGCATGGGAATGGCAGATGGGTCAAGTGTGGGAATGGCAGATAGGTCAAGCATGGAATGGCAGATGGGTCAAGTGTGGGAATGGCAGATGGGTCAAGCATGGGTCAAGTGTGGGAATGGCAGATAGGTCAAGGGTGGGAATGGCAGATGGGTCAAGGATGGGATTGGTAGATGAGTCAGGGACTGGAATGGCAGATATGAGAGATAGCTTAAGCCTGCCTCTATGACTAGCAGATTTGAACAATAGGGATAATAAGTCTTAGGTCCATAATAGGTACAAAATTTCCAAATAATAATACACAAGACAAAGTCCGATGTTACACCCATTTATTAATACGTGGGGTTGGTGACTCTAGCAATAATCTTCGTTTTAGTTTTAGTCATAATTAATTAAATATTTTAATGCAATGAGCTGAATAAGATAGAATGTAACACCATAAACTTAATGATCGAGAAACAACAGACATGGATTAAATTTCTTTTAAACAGATTGTTTTAAACAGCAACTTAGTAATGTATATACAAAATGCAAAGCACTAGTCGACTTTAAAACTGAAAAACGGTAAAAATTTACTTAATTCAGTCAACAAACTTAAGGAGAATAAAATACTTTTCCTAAGCAATTTCAGATCGTATTCCACATTGACACTGAGCACTGTCTCTGACACCTGAGCATCTCATTATGTAACAAATTTGAATTAACTCGGGCCAGACGAATAGCCGAAACCGGCGCCCCGATGAGCACTCCGAGCCTGAGAATAGGCCTCCTCAAGCCGGTGAAACATGGCGTCCTGCCTTCGGCGAGCAACTTCGGGTAATTCGCCAGTTCCATCCTTGGACTCCTTGGCTGGTTGGACAGCAGCTCTGTCTGTAGGATTTATTATGAAACAATATTGTCTATATTGGGAATGGGATAGCTTTCTAAGAAATAACAAGACTGCTTGAATCTCACAACAGGGTGGGACAGAGGATAAGGTAGAGAAGGTTATGAGATGGTGGAGTCAGAGATAGCGAGGGTGAGGGGAGACAGAGTGAGGGTGAGGGGAGACAGAGTGAGGGTGAGGGGAGACAGAGGGTGAGGGGAGACAGAGTGGGGTGAGGGGAGACAGAGTGGGGTGAGGGGAGACAGTGGGTGAGGGGAGACAGTGGGGGTGAGGGGAGACAGTGGGGTGAGGGGAGACAGTGGGGTGAGGGAAGACTTGTGGGGGTGAGGGGAGACAGAGTGAGGGTGAGGGGAGACAGAGTGAGGGTGAGGGGAGACAGAGTGAGGGTGAGGGGAGACAGAGTGAGGGTGAGGGGAGACAGAGTGGGGTGAGGGGGGACAGAGTGAGGGTGAGGGGAGACAGTGGGTGAGGGGAGACAGAGTGGGGTGAGGGGAGACAGTGGGGTGAGGGGAGACAGTGGGGTGAGGGGAGACAGAGTGAGGGTGAGGGGAGACAGAGTGAGGGTGAGGGGAGACAGAGTGAGGGTGAGGGGAGACAGAGTGAGGGTGAGGGGAGACAGAGTGAGGGTGAGGGGAGACAGAGTGGGGTGGGGGGACAGAGTGGGGTGAGGGGAGACAGAGTGAGGGTGAGGGGAGACAGAGTGGGGGTGAGGGGAGACAGAGTGAGGGTGAGGGGAGACAGAGTGAGGGTGAGGGGAGACAGAGTGGGTGAGGGGGGACAGAGTGAGGGTGAGGGGAGACAGTGGGTGAGGGGAGACAGAGTGGGGTGAGGGGAGACAGTGGGGTGAGGGGAGACAGTGGGGGTGAGGGGAGACAGAGTGAGGGTGAGGGGAGACAGAGTGAGGGTGAGGGGAGACAGAGTGAGGGTGAGGGGAGACAGAGTGAGGGTGAGGGGAGACAGAGTGGGGTGAGGGGGACAGAGTGGGGTGAGGGGAGACAGAGTGAGGGTGAGGGGAGACAGAGTGGGGGTGAGGGGAGACAGAGTGGGGTGAGGGGAGACAGAGTGGGGGTGAGGGGAGACAGTGGGGGTGAGGGGAGACAGAGTGGGGTGAGGGGAGACAGAGTGAGGGTGAGGGGAGACAGAGTGGGGGTGAGGGGAGACAGAGTGGGGTGAGGGGAGACAGAGTGAGGGTGAGGGGAGACAGAGTGAGGGTGAGGGGAGACAGAGTGGGGTGAGGGGGGACAGAGTGGGGTGAGGGGAGACAGAGTGAGGGTGAGGGGAGACAGAGTGGGGGTGAGGGGAGACAGAGTGGGGGTGAGGGGAGACAGAGTGGGGGTGAGGGGAGACAGTGGGGGTGAGGGGAGACAGTGGGGTGAGGGGAGACAGTGGGGTGAGGGGAGACAGAGTGAGGGTGAGGGGAGACAGAGTGAGGGTGAGGGGAGACAGAGTGAGGGTGAGGGGAGACAGAGTGAGGGTGAGGGGAGACAGAGTGAGGGTGAGGGGAGACAGAGTGGGGTGGGGGGACAGAGTGGGGTGAGGGGAGACAGAGTGAGGGTGAGGGGAGACAGAGTGGGGGTGAGGGGAGACAGAGTGAGGGTGAGGGGAGACAGAGTGAGGGTGAGGGGAGACAGAGTGGGTGAGGGGGGACAGAGTGAGGGTGAGGGGAGACAGTGGGTGAGGGGAGACAGAGTGGGGTGAGGGGAGACAGTGGGGTGAGGGGAGACAGTGGGGGTGAGGGGAGACAGAGTGAGGGTGAGGGGAGACAGAGTGAGGGTGAGGGGAGACAGAGTGAGGGTGAGGGGAGACAGAGTGAGGGTGAGGGGAGACAGAGTGGGGTGAGGGGGACAGAGTGGGGTGAGGGGAGACAGAGTGAGGGTGAGGGGAGACAGAGTGGGGGTGAGGGGAGACAGAGTGGGGGTGAGGGGAGACAGAGTGGGGGTGAGGGGAGACAGTGGGGGTGAGGGGAGACAGAGTGGGGTGAGGGGAGACAGAGTGAGGGTGAGGGGAGACAGAGTGGGGGTGAGGGGAGACAGAGTGGGGTGAGGGGAGACAGAGTGAGGGTGAGGGGAGACAGAGTGGGGGTGAGGGGAGACAGAGTGGGGGTGAGGGGGGACAGAGTGGGGGTGAGGGGGGACAGAGTGGGGGTGAGGGGAGACAGAGTGGGGGTGAGGGGAGACAGAGTGGGGGTGAGGGGGGACAGAGTGGGGGTGAGGGGGACAGAGTGGTGGTGAGGGGAGACAGAGTGGGGCTGAGGGGAGACAGAGTGGGGGTGAGGGGGACAGAGTGGGGGTGAGGGGGACAGAGTGGGGTGAGGGGAGACAGAGTGGGGGTGAGGGGAGACAGAGTGGGGCTGAGGGGAGACAGAGTGGGGGTGAGGGGGACAGAGTGGGGGTGAGGGGAGACAGAGTGGGGCTGAGGGGAGACAGAGTGGGGGTGAGGGGGACAGAGTGGGGGTGAGGGGGGACAGAGTGGGGTGAGGGGAGACAGAGTGGGGGTGAGGGGAGACAGAGTGGGGCTGAGGGGAGACAGAGTGGGGCTGAGGGGAGACAGAGTGGGGGTGAGGGGGACAGAGTGGGGGTGAGGGGGGACAGAGTGGGGGTGAGGGGGACAGAGTGGGGCTGAGGGGAGACAGAGTGGGGGTGAGGGGGACAGAGTGGGGGTGAGGGGGACAGAGTGGGGGTGAGGGGAGACAGAGGAGCAGATAAATAAGGAAGACAGGAGAGGGGGAGACAGAGAGGTAGACAGAGGAGAAGACAGGTGAGGCATGCATTTTCACCTTCTCCATCAGACCCGCCGGAAGAAGTGCCGGCCGCACCGGCAGCGCCGCCGCCAAGACCCATCAGTTTCCGGAATTTCTCTTCCCTACCGTAGCCGTCATCAACGGCTCCGGCTTGTTGGGCCCAGACTGGCGCGGTGCGTTGGCGATTCTCGCCAGCACGAGACCAGAGCTGCCGGCGTTTCTCATCTTGTACAGCGGCGACAGCATTGATCTGGGCGGCTGCGGCGGCGGCGGCTAGCTTAGCGGCAGCCAGAGCGGCGGCCGGGTTGGCGGCTGGGACTGCGGCAGATGCTGAAGGCTGAGGCTGTTTAGCTTGAACAGGCTTCGCTGCAGAGCTGGTCGAGTCTTGCTTTGATCGGGTGTCCTGTTGGTGGTAATGGCGAGTGAGAACTAATTACACTCGAAGAGAGTTGGGATAGAACTGGGATCAGTCTACGTGCATTGGGGATTACGGGGACTTCTTTTAGGATCAGGAATGCATTTTGAGGATCAGAAGAGACCGCCTTGAGGATTACGAATGCATTTTGAGGATCAGGGATCGATTGGGGATCACGAATGCATTTTGAGGATCCGGGATCGATTTGGGGATCACGAATGCATTTTGAGGATCAGGAATCGATTTGGGGATCTTAAATACATTTTGAGGATCAGGGGGGTCGATTTGGGGATCGCTAATACATTTTGAGGATCAGGGATCGATCAGGAATGCATTTGAGGATCAAAGGATATACCAATATTTGGAAATAAATTTTGGTATTAGGAGTTCGGGCTGCAAAAGGAGAGCTGATTGGGGATGGTATCTATGAAATGGGATCGAAGACTTGAGTCCAATACTCACACCAGACCGGCGCTCTCTAGAAGAATCAGAGGACGAACGCGAACGATCTCGCTCTCGCCGTCGCGCAGGCCGTCGCTCGCGACTGTCCCTCCTTCGACGCTCACGATCCCGATTAGAACGTCGATCGTGTCGATAATGCCGCCCACGACGATCCGACGAGCTTGAACCGAGGATGACCTTGACCTTGACCTTCGTGACTTTGACTGCTTTCTATCTTTGGTGTCTGCGCTGCGGCCACCGCCGCTGCTGCCAGCACTGCTGCGACTGTGCTCCTGCTTTTCAGTGTCAGCCTGAAATTAAGAGCCAATAATAAACTGATTGCTTTGACCAATGCAAGCTACAATATTATATTACCAATAAGCATTTATATCCATTCCACTGTATATGTGTGCCTTGGGGCTGGCCCAAGGGATGTTTAAATACTTTAGAAATTTATTATTTTTAAAGTGAATACGAGTAAAGAGAGGAGAGGAGAGAGGAGAGAAGGGAGAGGAAGGAGAGGAGATTATTACGAGCTAGAGAAGAGGGCTGGGAAAAGACAAACCTTAAGCAGGCCAGGTTGCTAGTTTGAAGTTGCAAAAGGACCCAAAGACCAGATAGGCTTTTTAGGCCATATGTGGCCTGCAGACTGAAGTTTACCAACCTCTGCTTTGAAAAATTGCTGCCTTACTTTCTTTTTATAGAAAATAAATAGGCTATAACACAGCCACCTACAATACTATATATAGCCTCTTCTGATCTATTAGTTTAGTTAAATAAGCTGTCCAAGGCCTTTACTGCCCTTAAATTGTTTAAAGTCTAGACTAGTCTTAGGCCTAGCTTTTCTTAGCCTGGCTAGGCCCTATATGTACATGTTCTATATAATCTACAAAAGCTTTTTTTTTATTTTATAATACTAGACTAATATATTTTATACTTTCAATTTTAAACAACAAGATTTCTAACCCAACAAATAAAATACCAATTAAAACATTGATGCAAATATAGGGGTATTTGTCATAGTATTAGCAGCCTAGTTTGTTCATATCTAGGCTAGCTCTCATTGAATTTATAAATTAATTTGTAGCACCTATAATTTAATTATAATTAGCTATATGGTTGCACAATATAAATCAAGTCTTATGCTATGTTTTCAAACTGCATTTTCAACACTTTGAAGCAATTGAATTCAAAGTCAAAATTTAGCTAGCATTTAGACAATATATAAAAAGCCTAGTATAATAAATCTTTATAAGAATCAAAATTCAATTAGTCAGTTTTTTTCTAGCATTCTTATAATGCATTTCAAGTTGAAAAGTCTTATTGATCTTTGCAAAAACATGTTTTTTTATATTTAATCTATTGTTTTAGTATTGAACATTTTTTTAGCTAAGATGTATTGTCATAAAAAATTTCAAATTGAATAATGCAAGTTTAAAGAAAAATGGTTTCTGCTAATTGATCACATGATCACATAGATACCTACCTAATAATAAACCATTTATAATATATTAGATTAGAAGATAAGATAGATAAATATTTACAAAAAGTAAAACCCCTAATTTTTAATATTAGGCCTATGTCTATTTTGTAGTGGCCACTTGCTAGTAGCCAGTGGCCTATAATAGAATAAAAGTCACACTAAATAGGCCTAAGCAAGCTTAGGTTACTAGTGGTAATGGCTAGAGTTCTAGCACTAGAATAGGCAGAACTTGTTTTCTAATGGCTATGGATAGATCTGACAGTCTTCTGCAAGCAGTTATCTAATATTAATAATAAAGTCTTTGAACATTAGAAATAAAATCTTAATATCAAGTATCAATATTAAGATTAAGGCCTACTTGTTAAAAAATTAAAATGTTTCTGCTATAATATAATATACCCATAAATTGCATTATTATTGGAATACCACTGCTAGATAGGTTCTAGCAGAAAATGGGTTCTAGTGCCAGAACTCTAGCCATTGCTGTTACTAGCATACAATACAACTATATTAATGTAATATATAATATAATTATAGCTAAGAATTTATTCATATAATAATTAAATATACTGTGTGTCTATGTTATACATTTAAAAATAGATGGATCTTGTTGCCAAACCACAAGCTAGCCAGCTAGGCCAAGCCTATAATAAATAACCTAGCCCTAGACTAGTAGGCCTATCTAGGCTTACAACAAAGCAAGGATATTCTCTAGAGCGTAGGCCTATTCACTTCACTATTGATAAATGATCCATTGTTCCAAGCCAATGGCAATCTAGGCCTAGTGTAGGCCTAGTACCTGCAAAAAGACACATTGAAACATGCCACATAGACAAAAAGGTTTTTTATTAGGCACATAAATTTGCCACACTGCCTACGGTCCTACGGACACTCGAACACATACACATGCTGTATCAGCGTCAGCGCATGAGGCTCCTGTCTAGCTATACTACGAGGTACGAGCGAGCTATTAAAATTCGTTAAGGTGTTATTATTTGGGTTATTTGTATTGTATTTGTTTCTTTCTAGGGGCTATGCAATAGATCACTTTCATTAGCTAGCGAAGTTATTAAAAATTATTTTGAAGATAAAAAAGAGCTAGTTGATATTTTAACTTGTTCAATATCCCATTCTGTCACAAACTATTGTTAACTAAAATTTTCGAAAACTCTTGAAGGCGCGAATTCAAAATTTGAAGATTTTAATTAATGATCTGCGGTATACTATTGAACACGTACGTGACTTTCTAGTAATTATATTGGTAGTAATAATTGCAAAACAGAGTCCAAAAGTTTAGAAAGTCGCAGTCTCGTTCATATTTTTGGCGCTTTGAAACAAACACTTAAGAATTATTTTATGCGAAGATTTATATTAGGATATAAATTAATATTTAGTTCCTTGTTGCTATTTTACCAGCATTTATGTGTTTAAAATAGGAGCTCAAAGTAGAAGAAATCTGCTAATATGTTTATCAGATTGTTTTATGACTTATTTGCCATAGTTAGCCTTCAATCGAGTTTGCATTTTGACATTTAGGCGCTATATCATCCAATAGTATTTAGAGTTGTATTTACTCAAATTTAGTTAATGTAAGTATATAGACTTCTAAGTATTAGCTAAAACGCATGACATAAAAATATTCAGCTTCATTTACACAATAATTCCTGCTGCAAAATTTTCTTTGCCAATACTATACGTTTATGGTGTGTCATGTGGGGATAGCTCACAGACGTGGGACCGCGATGTCATCATCTCCCAGGCAAGACAGCCATGACAGCGACCAAGGCTAGTGCTTCCAGGGACGAGCTGTAGCGCATCCACGCTCAGCGGACTGAAGTCTTTAGCAAAGAGGCTGTGAGCAAAATCAAATTCGCCACTAACGACAGCCGCCAGCCGCCATAGTGCTGCCTTGAGGGCCCCCGTCGGCACTGATTCTGATTCCACGAAGCCTGAAAGCTGGCCCACGAGGTTCTCAACGCGCCCGCTCCAACTGCGCCTCTTCTGCCCATCCCAGACTTTGCTCCAGCCCAGCCAGGCGCCTTCAACACCGGTTTCATCCAGCAGGCGAGGTTGGCTGAGCACTGAGTACTGCAAGCTGATGCCGCCGCTGGGATGGACGCCATCGCTCCAAGGGATCCTGAAGCTGCCTGAGCTCACCCCAATCCCCACCAGACTGCTGAACAAGCACTGCAGCTTTGGAGGCAACGAGACCGCCTCAGCTCCTCAGCAATGGCGCACCTCCAAGATTGTCTCCATCAGCCTGGAAAGCCAGCGGGGCATCGTGCTATAATGCACAACGCCGAAGCCGCTAAACGTGATTCTGGCAACCGCCTCCTTCCCAGCCCTAACCCGCTGCTGCTGAGCTTCCAAAGCGGGCTTCCGCCTTGACAGGTCCACCATCGAGCAGGTTACCACCATCCGCTCTGTCATAGAGGCCTGCAAGACCCGCCAGCGCTCCGTGTCAATCGTCTTTGTCGAGTTCCGCAAGGCACTTTCCAGCTGCTACATAGCGCGCTCTCACAAGGCTCTGCGACGTGGGCGCCGCGACCTGGGCGCCCCGTGTTGGGCTGCTGGTGAATGCTCGCAAGACGGAGGCGCTGCACGTGGGCACAAATACCGCCCAACTCGCACGCTGCCAATGGAGACGGCATCGCGGTGTGCCAGGCACCCTGGTGATGAACCGCTATGCCATTGTCTCCGACAGGAGGACTCAGGCCTGTGGCGCGCCAAGCACCTCTTCAGGAACGTCTTTAATTCAGCTGTCAAAGACAATCTGATGGTGCGCCTGTTCCACGCGTCCATAGTGCCGATCCTCCTGTACGGCATGGGGATGCGAGAGCGAGCCCTGGACGCGCTCTACCGATCGTTGCTGCGCTACACGGTGGGCGTGCATTACCCGGAGCGCCTGCCGCTCTGATGACCCGCCTTGGAGCTCCGCCCCAGATGCTGCTGGGCCACTGCCTACGGACCCTGGACCGTGGTGCGCCCGTCCCTCTGACCCTGGCCGACCGAGCAACTGCGCCGAGGCCAGACCTGCACTGCCACTCTGACGGACTGCCTCATTGCTGACTTGCAGGCGCTTGCACTGACCCCTCAGGCTGCTGCTGCCTGCCCCTCCTGCCTGTTCTGCAAACACGTGCGCGTAAGGGGTCTCCTCTCTGGTTTCTTAATAATAATAACAGCTACTCGTTATTTTGCATAAACAATAATCATCTGAATGGCTATTTGTTTCATTGTGTATCAGTTGCAGCAAAGTTTACTTTTTATGAGTGTCTCAACATTTTGATCATGATCAACTAATATGAAAATGAATTTTTATACTGAAATTCAATCGATACGCAATGATGTAGACTGGCTATAGTACAAACATTCAACCTTTCAGCTGTCAAAAGTACTTTGCCAGCATACTGATACTCAGACATGGCCGAAGGCAGAAGCGACAGAGACTTTCGAAATTTCATGGCCGAGAAGAAGGCAGAACTGGAAAAATTCTATAGTAAACTTGAAACAATGGTTGCGTCAGAACAGGCCAAGAAAGTAATCTCTGACAAAGACAAAATGATTGATGTGATACGCGCCCTCCAAGTTCTAATGAATGATCACTATGGGGATATGGAGAGCCTGCAGCTGAACGAACCTCAGCTCGCAAAGCACCGCGAGCAGGTCAGCCAGCTGATCGCCAAGCGCCCGAAGCTGCTGGAAGGTCTCAGCCGCTTGTGCGTCGAGATCTACAAAGTGCAGGCGGATGCTTGCTTTTGCAAACCTCAGCTTGAAGCGGTTAACAAAGTTCACTCGTATCTATTATACTTTGTGACAGGAAATTTCCACAACTTATCCGACAGCAGCCTTGAATTCTGTCTTTCACTGTCTCGAATTGAATTTCTGTTCAATGATTTCGTAAAGCCGATGCTTTCCAATTGGTACGAAAAGCATGACTCAATTAAGGACTGTCGTCATGTTGTGACAGCTTCCATTGGATTCACGTACAATATGCTTTATCGGAACAATCCGGAAATCTACAAGGTCTTATCAGGCTTGATGGTAGCTGCCCCGGTAATACCCTACCTACAAAGCCCCATCCTGCACGTGCAAACTCAGGCGCTGGTGCTAATTGCATTCGCACTGGATGAGACCAAGGCGAGCATGTTCGGAAACGCCAGAGAAGCGATGGAGTTTCTGGTCAACTGCCTCAGCGAGGCCTTGGATTCTGTTAAAAGAAGAGCCGAAGGATACCACATCTCAGAGCTGACCATCTGTCTGAACCGTCTGGCACTGAACGATGCAAACAAGCGGCTTTTTGTGCAGTTGAGGCTGCTTCCGGTCCTGCGCAGGATGTGCACCGGCGACCGGGACGACGATGTCGTGTCGGCGTTGGACATTCTGTGCACCCTGAGCCACCTGGCCGAGAACCGGCCGCTGATTGAGCAGCAGTTTCTGGACATCCTGGCTAAACTGTTCACCAGCTCGCAGCCGAACAGCAAAACTGGCGGACTGCTGCGCAACTATTGCTCGCTGCAGGTCAGTGACGACTGCAGACCGACCGCTGATGCATGGCAGTTTTGTCTAGTTTTCTCGTTACGCTCGTATAGGATTCTAGCCAATAGGTTGTTAGTTGTAGGCGTAAAGCTTTCATTAAACTTGCTTGACTAACTACTACTAGCTAAGGTAATCGCTGTGGGTATTCTCACTTTATCAGTGAGTTAATGAAGCGTTGAACGAACAGTTTATTCATTTGCATCTGCATCGAATATATATCTGCCCTCACTTGACCTTCCATTCGCGACAACGATTAAGGGCCTGGACAGAAACCTCGGCGGTCGAGTTTCAGCAGCCGGCGTCAAAGCTGCTCAGCGAACTCCGGAGCTGGCGTGCTTCATCGAGGCGTTCAAGAGGCTGCATGCAGATGTGAGAACGTTTACACTGCGCTATTAGATTTATTTCAGTAGCTGAAATAACTTGGTCCCATGGTTCACAAATTAAAGCGCAGCTTTTGATTAGTTATTAAATGACGGCTTACGCCTTTAGTCCGTAGCTCTTTACCAATACCAAAACACACAAAAATGTCTAAACTCACTCGCAAACTCAACTGTGAAGGCCGCACCTGAGGCTGTGTCGCCCAATCCACCAAGAAGGCCGCAGCGGCAGCCGTCGCCACCGCCACAGCAGTCACCACCGCAGTCGCCGGTCGACGATACACCTGAAATGGACGCCAGCTTTACCACCTGGGACTTTGTTCTCGAGGACAACAAGAAGAAGGTCATTGGAGCCGGCGGATTCGGCAAGGTGTTCCAAGCCATCACCGACCGGCACCAGTTTGTAGCCGTCAAGGTCATCAAGCCGCTGATGCAGATGACTCCGGAGGCGCAGCGGAAAATCTTCGAGATGGAGAGGCGAGCTCTGGAGCTGCTCAGCACCGTCCGACACAGAAACGTAGTTCGTTTCCTCAGAGCCGAAGAGCAGTCCGGCAAGTACTTCATCTTCTGCGAGCTACTCTCTGGCTGTACTATTGAGCAATTGATGACGCGTCGGGGAACCCCCATCGATGAGGACGGAATTCGCAAGTTCATCGGACAGGTGCGTTTCTGTGCTGATTAGGCCGATTCCGATGCATTGCTCATGCTTGATGCAGCTCACTCAAGCTTGTCTCACTCTGGCGTTTGCAGACGTGCTCAGCGCTGTCCCACTTGCACGGTCTGGCCCGCCCGATTCTTCACCGCGACATTAAGTCGTCTAACCTGATGCTGACCTACTCTGGCACGGTGAAGCTGATCGACTTCGGATTCGCTCGGGAGATCGCCACGTCGCAGATGGTGACTCACCAGCAGTGCGGCACTCCGCACTTCATGGCGCCAGAGATCCTCACAGCTGAGGACGCTGTGGTGTACACCGCCAAGACCGACGTATGGGCTGTCGGCTGCACTGCGTTCGAGATGGCCACAGGCAGTCCGCCGAATTCCGACGTCAGGCAGATGTTCCGCTTGGCGATACTCATCTCCAGCAAGCCCATGCCGGAGCTGCCGGCATCTGTGGCCAGCTCGCTGCGTGACTTCTATCGGGTGTGCGTTCAGCAGCAGCCCGGAGATAGACCGAGTGCGAGCGAGCTGCTGAGGCACCGGTTTCTGGCTGGTTAGAGTGTTTGACAGTGTGGGATTGGTGCTGACTATAGTGTTTGACAGTGTGGGATTGGTGCTGACTAGAGAGTGTTTGACAGTGTGGGATTGGTGCTGACTAGAGAGTGTTTGACAGTGTGGGATTGGTGCTGACTAGAGAGTGTTTGACAGTGTGGGATTGGTGCTGACTAGAGAGTGTTTGACAGTGTGGGATTGGTGCTGACTAGAGAGTGTTTGACAGTGTGGGATTGGTGCTGACTAGAGAGTGTTTGACAGTGTGGGATTGGTGCTGACTAGAGAGTGTTTGACAGTGTGGGATCGGTGCTGACTAGAGAGTGTTTGACAGTGTGGGATCGGTGCTGACTAGAGAGTGTTTGACAGTGTGGGATTGGTGCTGACTAGAGAGTGTTTGACAGTGTGGGATTGGTGCTGACTAGAGAGTGTTTGACAGTGTGGGATCGGTGCTGACTAGAGAGTGTTTGACAGTGTGGGATCGGTGCTGACTAGAGAGTGTTTGACAGTGTGGGATTGGTGCTGACTAGAGAGTGTTTGACAGTGTGGGATCGGTGCTGACTAGAGAGTGTTTGACAGTGTGGGATCGGTGCTGACTAGAGAGTGTTTGACAGTGTGGGATTGGTGCTGACTAGAGAGTGTTTGACAGTGTGGGATTGGTGCTGACTAGAGAGTGTTTGACAGTGTGGGATCGGTGCTGACTAGAGAGTGTTTGACAGTGTGGGATCGGTGCTGACTAGAGAGTGTTTGACAGTGTGGGATTGGTGCTGACTAGAGAGTGTTTGACAGTGTGGGATCGGTGCTGACTAGAGAGTGTTTGACAGTGTGGGATCGGTGCTGACTAGAGAGTGTTTGACAGTGTGGGATTGGGGTTATTTGAGTGAACTTTTCAATAGAGTACTGGACATGATCGCTATTTTTAATAACTATGAATGATCTTCAGTACCTGATTTTTACAATATTAACGCAGTGCCAGAATTGAATAACTTTTCCATAATATTTTCTTACGCTTTTTCTTCCATATCTGACTTTTTTATTCCACATACTGTACATATTTTATGAAGGCATCACTTCGATAGAGGTTTATACTGTAATGTATAGCAATTGATAATTATCAATACTCATTCGAAACATTCGAGACAGCCAAATTTTCTTTAATTCGTTTCATTGAAGTCATTACATCTTCATGTGCGAAATTTTAATGATTGACTCTTTACATGTACCTTGTGTTCCGATCTACCTTTTTACACTTATATATATGGTCACCAGGAGATAGTCTAAAAAAGCCAATTAAAACCAATTAGGCAATTAAAGCTGTAAAAAAATAGAGCAACTACACTTGTTACAGTAGTTTGTCTACGCAGTGTCACTTGAATTTAATTCTGCAACTAACGGTTCGCTTCCTTCATTTGGGCTTGCTGTCTCAAATGAGCATATTGGGGTTAACCTTTGAAATAGCCACGCTGATCAGAGTAAAAATCCGAATGATCAGGCTGTTAAAAAACACGTCTCGTTTTGAGTCTAGACTCCTTGTTGTTTTACACTCAGCAACATGTTGTTAAAATTTCCAACGCGAAACCAGAAGTCAAAAAGTGCTCAGCGCTATATAATCTAATATAATTTTATCTAATCTAATCTAATTCGCAGTCTACTTGCGAAAGGCTGAGGCTTGCTATCTGGGGGATGCTTGCTATCTGGGGGATGCTTGCTATCTGGGGGATGCTTGCTATCTGGGGGATGCTTGCTATCTGGGGGATGCTTGCTATCTGGATGATGCTTGCTATCTGGGGGATGCTTGCTATCTGGGGGATGCTTGCTATCTGGGGGATGCTTGCTATCTGGGGGGATGCTTGCTATCTGGGGGATGCTTGCTATCTGGGGGATGCTTGCTATCTGGGGGGATGCTTGCTATCTGGGGGGATGCTTGCTATCTGGGGGGATGCTTGCTATCTGGGGGGATGCTTGCTATCTGGGGGATGCTTGCTATCTGGGGGGATGCTTGCTATCTGGGGGATGCTTGCTATCTGGGGGGATGCTTGCTATCTGGGGGATGCTTGCTATCTGGATGATGCTTGCTATCTGGGGGATGCTTGCTATCTGGGGGGATGCTTGCTATCTGGGGGGATGCTTGCTATCTGGGGGGATGCTTGCTATCTGGGGGGATGCTTGCTATCTGGGGGGATGCTTGCTATCTGCAGGATGCTTGCTATCTGCAGGATGCTTGCTATCTGCAGGATGCTTGCTATCTGGATGATTCTTGCTATCTGGATGATGCTTGCTGTCTGCAGGATGCTTGTTATCTGGATGGATGCTTGCTATCTGCAGGATGCTTGCTATCTGCAGGATGCTTGCTATCTGCAGGATGCTTGCTATCTGCAGGATGCTTGCTATCTGCAGGATGCTTGTTATCTGGATGGATGCTTGCTATCTGCAGGATGCTTGCTATCTGCAGGATGCTTGCTATCTGCAGGATGCTTGCTATCTGCAGGATGCTTGCTATCTGCAGGATGCTTGTTATCTGGATGGATGCTTGCTATCTGCAGGATGCTTGCTATCTGCAGGATGCTTGCTATCTTGGGGATGTTTTCTATTTAGGGGGAATGTCTGTTATCTTTGTGAAAACTTATTGTCTTTTTGTTAATTTTAGAAAAAGAGAAAGAGATTCATTGTAAACATCTTTGTCTGTGACAATTGTACTCGAATAAGGGTGATTTATAAAACTGAAGAAGAAATTGGTTCTTAAGAAAAGGTGCTTTTTTAATTGTTTTCTATGAATACTTTTTGCTCCTTGCTTATTGCGCGCCCCGAAGGGGGGCACTAGATTGCTATTCACCAATACTATATTTGCCGTGTCGTTTGTCTGTCTGACCGTAGGACTTTTGATATAATGTAGCTGACAAAAATGAAGTCATTTTAGGTAGGTGGTTGCGACATAATTTCTGTAGTGTAATTAATTATTTGCGGAGAAGGCTCAATTCAGATTCGTCGTCAGTACATGTATCGATGCATTGGTTATAACTTAGGGTGTTAAGTGCACGAGCATGCAGAGTCAAGACGAGATTCCAATTTAGCCCCAAATTGTCCAGTTAAGCTTTTGCTGCTTGCAGCCAATATTGAGTTAATAGCAATATTCGCCTTTATTCTATGGTCCAGATTGTCAGAACTCAACTAATGCAAACGAATTGCGTTGGCATTTTTATGTATCTATATGATTGATTCTGGATTATTCGAAAACTCAATTAGCACAAAAGCGGCGTCATATTTATGGCAGTTATTGACACAAACGACAATGCTATTTATTTTTTTCTAAAGTACACTTTACCTAGAATCTCTGCAGTGACACCACCATACGAGCTACACTTCAAAGCTGTGAACGGTAGAAAGCTGAAGCAAAATTAAATTCTAGGCTTTGAGTAAAATAATTGAAAAAATATTAAAGCCTTTTTTTGCGCTCGATATAAAAAGTAAGTTAAATTGTAGTTCAACGTTCGAATGAACGCCCATGCAACTAAATCCACAAGGTGTAAGCGTTCTGTAATCTCCGATTGTCAGACACTAAATTCGATCTGCAACCAGTAAGCCAGCAACAGCAGCTAGGCTGTATGCAACTTGGCACCAACTCTGCTTTTGTGGTAGACCTCCTATGGCTGAGTTTGAACTCGTAACGTTGACTGAGACGAGTCTGCGCACTTTTCTTAGGCTTTCACCGATGTCTATGCCTCCTATTCCGCTTCCGCTTCTGCTTCCGCTTCCGTTTCTGCCATCGCTTCCGCTTCCCCCGCTGAGTATCGGCTCGAAGATCATGCATGACGACAGCTTATTATAGTTTTTAGCGAGGAACTGCTTTCTATAGAATTCGCAAGTCTCCTCGCAGCCACTCCATACACGTTGCTGGCCCTGCAAATGTATAGTAAAACAAAGAAATAAATTAATAGCAAGGTTATAATGCATGCAAAACCAGAGTCTTTTCTACGAGCGTACAGTAAAAGGTAAGTGGAATGTTTCCAGTTTCGCTCACAGCGGAAGATTTGCTTTGAAATTCCAAGCGTGCGCACTTCCGGTTTCTTTCATTGCAGTGCACCACCATTGAATCATCGAGTGCATTGATTACATTAGTTTTATTTTCATTGTAATACGGGCACTGTGGCAAATTCGACAGCAGAGTTGGAAGCTGAAGATCAGGGATGCAGCTTTCTGATCCGGGCGTTCCCTGAGCCGTGCATTCCTTGCACTTGTTATGTCTGATAGTCCAGTTTTTTAATACTGGCGAATTGCAGTTGCCGCAGAAGTAAATTGCAGCCTAAAAACATAGTATAATGCATGTAGAGTAACTGTGAGCAATCAGAACATTTCAGTTACAATATTCCTCAAAACTCACAAATGTTTTTGTCGTAGAGTAAGCAGCAGAGCATGTCTTCGTTGAAGTGGAAGTCGAGCACTTTTTCGGTGCCATTTTACCAGCGATGACGTTGTTAAGCTCACTTAACTTGAATAGATCGTTGGACTGGAGGCAGCTCAGCGCGTTGGTGAAGAGAAATTCTCTGCTAGCAAGTAGCAGCCATGCGAGCAGAAAGCAAAGCCGATTGGCATTAACTGATTGCATCATATCGGCTTTCTCAAATATTAGCACACTGGCTAAACTTACTGCCGGCAGCTGTCAAAGTAATGCAGTTTAGCTATTCCCTCTTTACGCTCGTAGAACCTGCATCTCAAGTCTTATATAGACAAGTTTAGGCCACAGATGTATATATGTTATTCCTTCAGTCGTTTTTTGACGCAACCCTTACAGCCATAGATGAAACCAGTGGGGATGCGCGCTTGAATTTATCACTCAGTTTGAGTGATTTAAATCATGCGACGTTCTTGAGACTTCAGCCAAATAAAATGAGTATAGTTGACGACTTTTTTTGACTTAACTAGCTTTTGCCGTACATGATGGATTTTAATGTTAACCTGTTCCTGCAGTGGTTGAAGGCGACAAACAGCGCCGGATGTAGAGTTTTCGAGTTGGCATCATGCGATGATAGACAATTCTGAGTTGAATTTGCAACTTGGATAAAGCGCGACACCAGAAATTAAAATACGAATAAGAATTGACTGAATGAATCTCCACCAGCTTTGTTTTTGTGCTAATTGGTTCTCATCTCTGGCGGTAATAGTTGCCGAATAGCTGGTGGAGATTCTGTCGCTCACTTAGGATCCACTAGAGCTAGGTCTCTGCTGTCACTACTACTGTTGGAACGGCTACTGCCACCTCTACTAATGCATATAGGCAACTGCAGTGGCGTTCAATTCCAAAATGACAAAATTATCTGCTGTTGTTGCTTCACCTTAATTTTACGTTTTCTGCATGTTTTTTCGTTTAAACAAAACTGCTTTTGTTCTCGGGCCGATAAATATTTTTAATAAGCTTTGCCTCGGCCAAGATACATGTGCATACATATATTTGCATCCTCAGGCTGCTTACGGCCAAAATAAATAAAACCAGTGGGAATTAGCATAGGTATTTCAAGTCAATTGCCTTAATCAAGTCAATCATTAAGGGCAGGTGTGACTGGACTGCAATTTTACTTATCGCTTTGATCTTAAAGCTGTTCCGAAATGCTAATGCATAATTTCTCTCGCCCAGTGTGAATTCAATTAGCAACAACGTACGTGTAGCAGTCTGTACAGTCACATGTAGTACAGTACACAAGTATATACTGTATAATGTATATGGAACTTTTCACTCTAGGGTTACGACCAGCTCTGCTTCTTTTGTGTTCGCAAGTTTCCTGTAAACATTTGCATTTGGTCTTGAAAATCATGTATTTTACAAAACACAAAACGCCTAAAGTGTACACATGAACAGGCGATATATAAAAGACAAGGACCACTGCATGTATATATCTATATACAGTGGTCCTTGATAAAAGCATCCTTTCGTAATTTCATGTTAATTTGGAAGACCAGCACCGCAGCTTCAATTCACCAAGTTTCGACTCGAGGCATCACGAAGAGGATTTTAAGGCTGCTGACGGATAAGTTGCAAAATTTCCTGTCAAAATATTCTAGCAGAAAATTTTTTATGATGAAAAAACAAACTCAGCGAAATTCCGCTATCGATGTGTTAAATTATTTCAGACAGGACACGCGCGTTTCTTCCACGCGATAAATTTAAATGTCAGCTAAAAACAATAAAACAAAAAGTACGGCTTAGAAATGTTTCTTTTGCAATTAATCAATAGTACATTATTGAAAAAGGCATACATAGAATAAAAACAAAGAAGTTTTCATTTTTATCATGATTTTCCCATTGTTTTTCGTCACAAAGAATATAGCGATATCGTTATCGTTACCTCGTCGATCGTTATTAGCGAGATCGACTTTTTTTCACACTGTTTTCTTGTGGTTTTATGGGCAGTTGTTTATTTAATGAACTTGACAAAAAAGTTTATTTCCAAAGAATTTACTGGGGTTGATAGATTGACAAGATAAGATAAATTGTTCTTAGTCATTATGTCATTTGCCATTTTATTATTTCAAAAGGGCAATCCTCCTCAGAAATCCTGTAGTTATGCATGTTAAATTATTTTTGTTGTCATTGTTGAAAATAATAACTTTAAGTAAACTCAAGCTTAGTAAGTGACAGAATAGATAATAAGGAACAAATTCCCTATTTGCTATTTATTACCTTATCTTGACTTTGATTTAGGTCATTGTCATCTTCATTAATTTAGCCCCCCCCCCCCCCTAGTGTTTTCTGTCTAGGGCCTATCTTAGTATAGGCCTAATATAGCAATATTAACAATATACATGTCATTTGTAGCTAAAGCCATGTTAAAAATAAGGTGCAAAATTGCACCCTGTGGGCTATGCCCAATTTCAAGGTGAGATTTTAAAGCTTAGACAGATCAAGTGCAATTTCTTTTTTATTTTAAATTTAAGCCTGCCCTTAAGCTATAAATGGAAGAATAGAAAACTGGTTGTGGTTGTTATAGCAGTCCTAAGCATAGGCCTAGCTATCCAGGTATTTTTTGCCTTGTAATAGGCCTACTTGCAATCATATATCTATAGAGCCTGCTTAGTCAACTACTTTATTATTGACTAAGTATCTTATGTTGCCTTGCCTCATACAAATTTTGTTGAGTGAATTGAGCATATATTAGGCCTAGCTTTAGCAGGTCTGCAGTTTAAAGCTATTTTGAAGGTGGAAGTATCTACATAGGTGTAGGCCTAGCAAGAGTACCAAGTTGACAAACTATCTCTACATATAAAAATCAAAACTCTGTCTGTCTGTCTGTCTGTGTGTGGACAATTTTGATTGCTATGGACTCCCAAACCGCTCAACCAAATTACACCAAACTTTACACCCACCCTAAACTTACTACGGAAAATGTCTTAGGCTACCTTTTAATTTCCTAAATTTGAGTCTTCCTACCTAAAAGTGCAAAAAACTGCTCAAAATGCGCAATTTTTTCACTAAATCCTCCATAGCGCCGCTCCACTTCTACCGATTCTCTTCAAATTTGACACAGACAATTTTCAACTATTTTGGCACAATCATGTAAAATTTCGAGTCTGAAAGTTAATCCTGAACGGCGCTGTGCACTTTTAAAGTTAGGCTGTTTTTTTCAGCGAGGCAGCCACCCCAACCTCCGCCCGCCTGCCTCTCTTTCCCGATCTGGGCAAAGGGTGTGAGTAGGTTTTAAAATGCCTAACTTTCGGCTGCCATAGTTTTGCTCCACTTAAAGCGATTGACTTCAAATTTGACACAATTCTTTATTGACTCATTCTCTGCCTACATGTAAAGTCTCAACTCTGTATCTCAATCAGGACAGAAACTATAAGCATGTGAATTTTGTCTGCTTTTTCTGTTGTTTGTGCCTCTCACTCACTCATTCTCCCAGCCCAGACGAAGGGTCAGGCGATAGGGCTCAATGTACTTAGCGAATGTAAAGTGTTTTGGAATAACTTTTTAATAGCCTTCTCGGCACCCCGCGCGCGGAGAGGCGTGGAGAGGAGAGACAGTTTCAGCGAGAGATTCAAACCACTGTCCTCTGAATAGACAAGTCTGCAGCCGTTTAACAGTGGATGGCAAATCAAGGCGATGTGGGATGGTTTGTAAAAATAGGGAAAAATTAATGAATAACTGATTAGTACAATAGTACAACTGATTAGTACAATAGTACAACTATGAAAATTTTAACATCAAGATTCGCATAATGTAACTTTAAAATTTAAATGGCTTCTAAGAAATATGTATTTCCTTGGTTGCTAGACTGCTGCAGACTGTGGTGGTGGAGCTGGGCTGGAGGGAGATACACAAATTCCTCTCAGGGCTGCTAATTGGCCAGAAATATGATGTGATTAAAGCATAACAACTATGAGAGTACTACGTTCCACAAACGCTTTCGAAGCGGGGATTGACAGACTTTAACCTCAAATGCCAGATAAAGAATCAAGCTCATGGCTGATGAGATGAGAGTGAAAAGGAGAAGGAATAGACTATAAGAAGAGAGGAGAAGCGAGAGGAGGATAAGAGAAAAGATAGAAGACAAGAAGAGAGATGATGGGGTAAGGATAAGGAGTGAGCAGATAATATTGGAGTAAGAAGCGAGAGGAGGGGAGAGAGAAGAGAGAGGAAAGAGTAGAAGTGAGAAGAGGGAGAGAGAAGATGGGAGAGATGAGACAGGATCGATGACAGAGGAGAGCAGAGAAGAGTGAGAAGAGAGTAGAGATGAGAGATGAAGGAGGAGAGAGCAGAGTGCAGAAAGGCGAGAGAAGAGAATAGAGGGGAAAGAGTATAGAAGAGAGAAGAGAAGAGGAGTAAGGAAAGAGAGTAATCAGAGGAGGGTAAAGAGAAGAGTACACTGAAGATTGGAGAGTATAGATGGCAGAAAAGAGAGGGGATGAGAGTGAACACGATATCTGAGAGGAGAGAGGAGAGAGGAGTCAGATGAGGGGAAAGAGAAGAGTACAGAGGAGAGAGGTGAGAACATACGAGTATACGAGAGTAAAGATGACAGATGAGAGAGGGAAGATAAGACTAAGAGAGCAAAGACGAGAGTGAACACACGAGAGATGGGAGAGTAGAGAGAAAAGAGGATAGATAAGAAATAAGAGATGAGAGATGAAAGGTGAGACAAAGGGAGAGAGAGAGAGAGAAGTGAGTGAGGAAAGAGGGGAGGGGAGAGAATCAAGAGGACAGGGGAAAGAGGGGAAAGGATGAGAGAGAGGTGAGGAGAGAGAGGGAGAGATAGAGGTAGAGAGCATGAGAGACGATAGAAGAGAGGAGAGAGAGACGAGAGAGTACAGAGTACAGAGGAGGGAGGAGAGGAGAAAAGAGAGAGGAGAAGTGTTCGGAGAGGGTAGAGTAAGGAGTGAGAAAAGGGGAGAGGGAAGAGAGAATAGAGAGTAGAGAGCAGAGAGAAGATAGTGCAGATCGATCAGAGGGAAGATAGAGTAGAGAGCAGAGAGAAGAGAGAGTAGAGAGCAGAGAGAAAATAGAGTAGAGAGGAGAGAGAAATGGGAAGAGATAAAACAGGAGAAAGGGAGAGATAAGAGAGCAGAGACGAGAGAGGAGAGGAGAGGAGAGAAAATAATAAGAGGGAATAGACGAGAGAAGAGGGGATAGAGGAGAGAGAGAAGAGACCATAGACCAGAGAAGAGAGAAAACAGAAGAGAAGGTAGAGATAGAAGTTTCTAAGGATCCAACTTCAAAGGGACACAAGGAGAGGCAGAGGCCATGAGTTTGCCTGACATTCTGTGTAGCACCCCAACCAACAATATTAATGTTTGCTTCAAATACTAATTGTACATGAATGTACTCTATTTTATGTTTAACTCTATCCTAAATTCCTAACTATTAAAAAGTTTTTGTTTAAGTATGGGCTCAGATTTCAGAATACATGCAAAAATAGTTCCGGGGTTGGAATTCCCCGGGTTCAAATTCCGCGGGTTTCAAAAGCTTGTTCTAATATAGATCTAGAAAGTGATTAAGTTTTCAAATTATTCTAAATATTGGCAATCATCATTTATACAAATGCTAACTTTAAATAATTATATAAAACAAACTATTAAGCTCTATCAATAAGATTTATTAGAACTAGGGCCCCAGAAGATTAGCAAAACAACCAAATTGATTGACTTTCTAATTGCTCCCAAACAATGACAAACTTTAGTTTTCTTTTGACAATGAGACACTCATGGAATCTGTTAAGTGACTGTCTCATACTTAAATTTCCTATTGCTTACCATCTATTTAATTGTGCATGCTACCACTACAGATCTAAAAATAGATCATATAAATAGAACATTATTACCTTAGGAAAATAGTTGAATGTGTTGCCTATTAATTTATTATTATAACAACCAATAATAGTAATATAGTATTATGTCTTCTGCTCCAACATGGAGCTGCTACATTTAAGTAAGAAGACCAGTGTTGGGCACCATTAATGAAAATCTTAACTTCCGTTAATAGCAAAAGCGTTAGCATTAAAACAAAAAAATCTTAACTTTTTAACTCCTAATTTTGTTAAGTTAATCATTGATAAGTGTTAATCTGTTAAAGTTAACATAGAAAATACAGAAATCTTGCACGTTTTTTTCCAAAACAGACTTCGGATTGCACATCTTTGCTATTCCATCTTTTTAGTGAAATACAGAGGTCATCTAAGCAATTTAAAAGCTAAAAAAGTAATAAATAATCATTTTAAAAACTTGCATGCATAATACTACTAAAAGTAAAGCATATGGTAAAAAAAGTAACTTATTTTATTTGAAACTTAAAAGCTAATAGCGAGAAATTCATAATTAAATACACATAAGAAGATTGTTTTAGTACTATTAGTAGGCGCAGCAGAAAGTTGCGAAAGATTAGGACAGAAGTGAATCAAAGCAATCGATGCTCACGCACAAGAAATAAATTTTCACACTATTTTAATTCATTATTTTAAAGTTTATTTGTCAGAAGTTGTTAATTACATATATGTCTGTATGATCATCGTCATAAATAAAGAGATTTTATTCAGGCATATAGGTAAGCTCAAATATGTTCGTAATGTTTAAACTTCTTGTAAGACTTCTATTTTTCGTTCCTTCTTTGCGTATTTGGTCATTGACATAGACACTACCATTAAAAATGAATTTATTGTTAATTCACAAAATTTTTAATGCAAATTTGTTAATCTGTTAGTTCAAAAAAATCTTAACGATAGTCCATTAATGTTAATGAAAAATCTTAACACTTATTAATGCTTATTAACGGATTAACGCTTATTAATGGACTGGTGCCCAACACTAAAGAAGACAATGGTTCACTTAAGGGTTTGAGCTATCATATTGCTCCCATAGTTGCAAATTCCTCTTGGGATTCATGTTGTAACTAGCTCGTACTTTATTATAAAATAATAGGTTATGCCCTAGACAAAAAACATTGGGCTAGGGGCATACTCTGTGTCTTCTCTGTTAATATACAACATTCCCCCTTTTGTCAATAAAAAGTTGCATTGTCAGTTATCCAGAATTATTCACTGTAATGCAACCAATCTGGTTTTCTCAATTTGCTTCAATCCCTCAGTATCCTTGTGCCCACGCCTTCTGCTCCAGGGTCAGCGTCATCCTGGTCTGTGTCCGCTGCCTGAGATTCTCTTCGGCTTGGCACGTCTTTGACTGGTTGAGTTGATTCACTCTCTTGTCGCTCTTTCTCAGTGGTAGTTTTGTCTCTCTGAACTCTCCTAGGATCCTTCAGAATAGGCAATAGGTGATGAGCCTCCGGCTTGTTCTGTCCAGGTAATTCTGCACTGACAATTTGGTCGATGTGTTGCTTCCAGACTTGTCTATTGACCAACAGTCTATAGGACAGCGGTCCTGTGGGGGCAATCACCTTGGCAGAAATCCACCTGTTTTCTCTCTCTTTTCTGAAGTCCAATGTCACAACTGAGTCTCCTTCTTGACATTCTCGAATAATTGATCCTCTCTCTATTTGTCGTTCAGTGACATCTGTCTGCTTGTTTAACACTCTTGAGTATGCATCCAGCTTGAGAAAATCCAACTGTGTCCTGCAACTATAGCATAACATCATCTCTGCTAGTGTTCTACTAGTTGTTGAATGAGGTATGCTGCGATAGCAAAGCAGAAAGTTCTGCATGCTCAAGATTGGATCACCGTGAGTCTTAATTCCTGTTTTGATAGCAGACTTTGCTGTTTGCACCATTCTTTCACTAAGTCCATTGGTACGCGGATGTCCAACAGCTGTCAAAATCTGTTGGATGTTATTCTGCTCTAGGAAAGTATGGAACTCAGCTGAGCACATACATGCGCAACGTCCAAAATTCGGTCGGCCGTGCGACTTAGTTTTAACAAAAATGCGACGTAGTTTTTGGCCAAAAATGCGACTTACATGTAAAAAAAAGGAAAGCAAAATTAACGCAACTTTGGGTAAACGGCGGGAGTAACTATGACTGTCTTATCAGGCAAAAATGCCTCGTCAGCTAC
Source organism: Macrostomum lignano (assembly GCA_002269645.1). Classification (NCBI taxonomy): domain Eukaryota; kingdom Metazoa; phylum Platyhelminthes; family Macrostomidae; genus Macrostomum; species Macrostomum lignano. The sequence goes on from NIVC01000014.1 coordinate 218,744, forward strand.
TTAGTACTACTGCGTGGGTATTTTTTGGGTGGGCATTTTTGCGACTTCCTTGGTTGGCTGCCAAATCAGTCGGCCGGATCGGCCGACTCGGCCGACTGTTGCGCATGTATGGCTGAGCAGAACTGGCTACCATTGTCACTCAACACTTGCTGTGGGATGCCAAATTGTGGGAACATTTCTCGTAGACATTCTATCGTCCTGTTGGTAGTTGTGTGCTTCATGGGAAAGATCTCAACCTATTTAATTGTTGCATCGACTATAACAAGCCAGTAGTCCATGGAATGGTCCCATGTAGTCCAGTTGAATTCAAGTCCAAGGCCTTTCTGGCTAGACAAGAGGCTTAACTGGTGCTTGTGCAGGCAAATTCCTTTGCAGCTGACAGCCTTCACAACTACAGACTAGGGCTTCTATAGCCTTGTCGATTCCTGGATTGAATTCCTTCAATCATGAAGCAGTTCTAACATAACCTGTTGTACGCTTCTTGGAATAATTACTCTTACTCCCCAAAATAGCACACCTTGCTCAATGCAAAACTTGTTCCGCTTCCTGAAGTACTGTTCCAGCTCTTGCTCACAGGTGTCTGGCCAACCATTTTGACAGTATCAAACAACTCTCTGAAACTATGAATCTTTCTGTTTCTCGGTTCATATTGTTTCTGAATTGACTGGTAGCATTTCTAGCCTCACCTCCAAGACACGATCAACCTTGCTGATATTACTAGGCACTGGGAGACATGAAAGTGTGTCAGCATTAGAATGATCCTCTGTTCTTCTGAATTTGATGGTATACTGATAGGCAGAAAGCAACATGGCCCAGCGCTGAAGTCTGCTTGCTGCTATGCTCGGAATGTCCTTCTTATCTCCAAAAATGGTCAGTAAGGGTTTATGGTCAATCACTAGTATAAAATGATGTCCAAAAAAATATTGGTGAAATCTTTTAACTCTAAAGACGATGGCCAGCGCTTCTTTCTCTAGTTGAGAGTAGTTTATCTCAGGTTTTGTTAGAGTTCTCAAAGCAAACGCTACAGGCCTTTCCTTGCCATTTGGCATCAAATGTGAGATGACACACCCAATTCCATATTTGGAGGCATCCATTTGCAACACAAGCTGCTTCTTAGGATCAAAATGAGCCAGAACACACTCAGACATTAGAGTTGCCTTCACTTTCTCAAATGCTGCCAAACATGCCTCACTCCAATGAAACTCTGCGTCTTTGTGCAATAGTCTGTTGAGAGGTACCAGTATTGATGATAGGTTTGGAATAAACTTTCCATAATAGCTGATCATTCCTATCAAGGAACGAACCTCTGACACGTTAGTTGGTGTTGGAGCTTCATGAATTGCCTGAACTTTCTCTTTCAAGAGATAGATTCCTGATTCATCGATAATGTAGCCCAAGAATTCAAATCTGTTTAGGCGGAATTCACACTTTTTCCGATTTAAATGCACACCGTGTGCTAAAAGATGTTCTAATACAGCTTCCAACCTTTTGTCATGGTCTTTCAAATAACTGCCGGATACAATAATGTCGTCTATATAGACAACTACTTCTAAGCCTTGTAAAATTTTCTCCATCGCTTCTTGAAATTGCACAGGGGCTAATGCCAGACCCATTGACAGTCGCTCGTATTGGAACAAACCCAGATGTATGTTAATTGTAGCAAACTTTTTGCACAAATCCTCCAGTTCCAGTTGTAAAAACACTTGCAAAATATCCAATTTCAAGAAGACTCTTCCACCATTCAGAGTTGCGAAAATTTCTTCTGGTTTCGGCAGAGGGTACTTATCAACTTCCAATTGGGGATTAATGGTTCTCTTGAAATCAGCGCAAATCCTTATGGATTTTGCATCATGCTTCAAAACTGGGACAATCGGAGATGCAAAGTCTGATGTGCTCACTTTTTTATTATGCCTTGAGCTTTCAAATTTGCCAGCTCTTCTTCAATGAGGCTTTTGATTGCAAATGGCACTGGTCAACTCTAGCAAAACTTTGGAATGAAGTTTTCTTTTAATAGTATTCTGGCCTTTAACCCTTTGATAGTGCCAAGGCTTTTAGCAAACACTTGATCATACTTCTTCATTAACTGCTTGATAGGTGGAACCAACGTTGTTGTTTTCACATGGGTAAACTTGCTCCAGTCAATTTTCAACAAAGAAAGCTAGTCCCGACCTAGAAGATTCACTCTGTCTCCCTTCACAACAAGCACAGTTAGTTGATACTGTCTTTCCTGATAATCAGTTATGGTAATAGTAGCTTTGCCCAGAACTGGTATAAGATGATCTGTGTAACTTGACAGTCTAACATTAGATTTAGACCACCTTAAGCCAATTTTCTTGCCAGTATTTTCATTAATAAAGGTTTTGTCTGCGCCAGTATCCAGTTGGAAATTTATAAAATGCCCATTTATATTTAACTCGCACATATACGGTGCTGATCCACTAAAAGCCAGCCATTCCTATAGCAAACACAGTCCTGATCTTGGAATGCTTGTCTCGACCACCGCAGTCCAAACCCTCACTTTCTGACTCACTGTCGAAATTCCGTGCATAATGCACCTTACTGGACTTCCCACGTTTTGAAGAGTTGAATCGCTTCGACTTGCCATTTCTAGACTCTTTTGCTTTGTCCTTTGTATGGCATGCATCTCTAAGATGTCCTACTTGGCCACATTTGCTGCACATTTTATTCCTATATGGATAGCTCCTTGCCCAATGATCCTTTGTGTTACAGCGGAAACATCCATCTTGGGCGCGGCTCCTTTTCCCATGTTGCGCTGCAGTTGATTGCTTGTTAGTTTCCTTCGAGAAATTGACACTATGACCAACTCCTGTGGCAGAGGTGATAGTCACGACTCCTAGCTCTGCTGCTTCCATCGCAGTTGCTAGCGTTAATGCACCCGACAGGGTCAGTGTCTTTTCTTGTAGCAATCGCTGCTAGATGAGCCCATTCCTGAGGCCAATGACGAACCTGTCAGTCCTGTCTCTCAGTGCCTCCTCCAAGAACTTGTCAAAACCACATGTGGCTGCCAATCTCTGCAGACTTGCAACAAAGTCACTCACTGTTTCTCCTTCATGTTGGACTCTGCTGTGGAAGTTGTACTGCTCGACAACAATCTTTGGCTTTGGGTTGAAGTGTTCCCTCAGCGACTTCACTTGTTCATTGTATGCCACATCCTTTGGCTTCTTAGGCAATAGTAGGTTGCGTAGCAATTGATAACAGTCATTGCCTATCACTGTGATCAAGCTTGCTTGCTTTTGTGCCTCCTTGGTCATTTTATTCACGACGAGAAATTGTTCTAGCTGCTCTTTGTAGGCTTCCCATTGATCTGGTTTAGCCATGTCAAACTCGCCAATTTTTGTACTTATTGCCATTGTTATGTCTTCTGCTCCGACATGGAGCTGCTACATTTAAGTAAGAAGACAACGGTTTGCTTAGGCGTTTGAGCTATCGTATTGCTCCCGTAGTTGCGAACTCCTCTTGGGATTCATGTTGTAACTAGCTCGTACTTTATTATAAAATAATAGGTTGTGCCCTAGACAACAAAACATTGGGCTGGGGGCATACTCTGTGTCTTCTCTGTTAATATACAACATATAGTGACCAATAGAGCCAGAGAAAGAAAAAAAGTATTATAGTATCCATTTACTAAAAATGAAAATCTGGTTTGCTTGTATGCCAGTGTGCGGATCATGTACCCATGTATGCTGGAAAAAATTTGGGCGTCAAGGACTTTTTATGCCAGTGTACGCCAAAAACAAAAAGTTGCACTAATGTACACCAAAAATTCCTAAAAAAAGGTCATTCGGTTTCATGAGTAGAGTTTTCTAAGAAAGGCTTTCGTATGAAAAGTGTTTTTAAAATATTATGAATATTTTCAATTTAAACAAACTTAAATTATACCTACAAAAATATGATGCAAAATTAATACTCTTAGCAAAAATTTACACTAATTTTATTTATTATTAATTTAAAAAAAGCAAAAAGTTTATCACTGACGATATAAATTTTCCTTTACTTTACATAAAAATGTTAATTTACATTACAATTTTCATGAACAGCATGAATTTATTCACCAAAATTTGTATGCCAAAAAAGTATGCATGGCTGTGTTACTTGTGTATGCCAATAGTGTATGCCAACGCGCCAAGGGTTGTGTATGCTGATTGTGTACGCCAAGGACTTAAGGTGGCCATTTTGTACACCGGAAAAGTTCCAGCGTACATGCATACCATCTGCAACCTGGCTTGTATGCAATTCATATCTAAAAAAAATCAAATAAAATTTTATTTGACTAGTAACCTAGACTTAGTAGGTTAAAGCTTTAACTTTATTTATCATTAGACTTAGATCTAGCTATTTACTTTAAGCTAATTCGTTTTCCTATTATCTTTATCAATATATTCATTGTCAAGGATATATAGAAAGAGTAGTCATTATAATTTATTTCAAATAAAGTTCTTATTAATATTGCTAATAAAGAATTAATTTTTTAAATTATAAATGTTTTTATTAAAAATATATAATAGAATTAGAAAGATCATTATAAGCTATTTAAAATAAAGCCTTTGTTACCAACAAGGTTTTTACCAAAGCCATAGTGACTTGATTCTATTAAGCAAAATCATTATTGCCAAGATGGTCTATTATCAAAATTTACTATTGCTAATAATACTATATATTAGATAGTTAGCTAGTTTTTTCCTGAGACAAGATGCCAAATTACACATTGTAACCAATTTCAAAGTGCAATTTTAGGGCTCAGAATGCAATTTCTCTTTTTTCTAAGTGCAAATAAGGCCTAAAAATGAAAATAGTTTGTGAGACCATATCTAAATTGTATCTACTTTTTCAATTTCAAGGTGCAATTTCAAAATTCAGGGTTTAAAGGCACATTCTATGCTCAAAAACCTAGATAGTATGGCTAAAGGCTTAGGAGTAGACCTAGATTCAAATTTTATCATAATATATTATATTATATATATTAAAATAATAATGTTAGACATAGGGCCTAAGATAAGCATAGCCTATAAAATAATCCAACATTGGCTAATGTCTTACTGATGTTAGCACTGACCTTTGACCAATATCATATAACATATATATAAATATGATATTAAATGTTTTTTCCTTGGTCAAATGTCAGGCTGACATCAAGGTCAACAAATTTTCTATTTTAATTTTTTGCCTGTCAACCTGATTTATTATTTGTGTTTTTATAGCAACCTGGTAGCAATATGCACATTAAAAGCCTAGTTAATCAGCTAATTTGTACCCCCCTTATTAAAGATGACCTAATAGATTAAATCTTGACTCTGTATAAGTTTTAGAGCTTTATATTTTATTGTTCCGGCTAGTATTTACTACTTAAAACTTCAAAATTAATAATATCTTATATAGTTAATGAATGACAGTTTGACATCTACTTGGTTCAAATTGCAGCTGGGCAGCCAGAAGAAAAGCAATTATTTGGTGCACAGATTTCTACATACAAAAGAGGTCCAGTTGGCCCAAAAAATCATACCATTTGTACTGCTTAGAATTGCTGCATGGTACACAGATGCAAAGTGAACTCCCACAGTGGCAGTAGTAGCAGCGGCAGCACTGGTGCCGGCAGCAGCGGCTCCTTAGGCGGTGGAATTCTCAAACACTCCAATTATCAGCATCACCACCACCAGAATATGACGCAGTCCAATAACAATGTGACTTTGTCTCCAGGTCATCATTCACCATCGACTTCGTCCACTAGGTCAACAGGCAGTCCAGCTGCTGGCTTATCTGGAGCTTCATCATCGTCCGCAGCATCGGTATCAGCGGTGGCGTCTTCCTCAACTTCGTCAACTAGTTTAGCGGGTCCTTCAGTGACATTTGCTGCTGGCGTTGCTGGCGGAAGCAGCAGTGCAGGTAGCAGTAGTCGACGCCAGCGCATCCTTCATCACCAGCCGCATCATCAGCATCAGCTGGAACGACTGCAGCATCCGAACACTTACCTGTGGACTAAGTTGGAGCGCCTATTAGAACGGATGCAGAACGAAGATTCTGGTATTAGTGTTCGCACCGTGAAATCGTTTATGTCCTCCAGGCCGTCGTGTTTTACTGGGGCGGAGATGTGCAGCTGGCTGCAGGCCAACGCTGACGCTGATGATGCTCAGGAAGCGTCCCATTTGGCTACTATGCTGGCTACTCACGGTTACATCATACCTGTTGAAGGGCATCAGTTAGCTGTTCGCAACGATTCCTCCTATTATCGATTTCAAACTCCATGTCTATGGCCGAGTAAATCTCCGGAAAGATTAGATAATACCGACTATGCTGTTTACCTGTGCAAGCGGACTCTATTAAATAAGCAGCGATTAGAACTGGCCGATTATGAAGCTGAAAACTTGGCTAGATTGCAACGATTATTGTCGCATAAATGGGAATTGATTTATTTGCAAGCTGAGGCTGAGGCTAAAGTTGACAGGTAATTAGTGGGATTGTGCGTTATTTGGTTAGATGGTAATATTCACTAGTTTAGCAGCCCATTTAGCTATTTCAAGCAACAGATGCTTCCTAAAAACCATCAGGTTCCAACTATCCATGCTTTTTAGCTAGTGAAGTCTACTAATAGTAGTATATGTTATAATTAGAATTTTAAGTTACCCGACAGCCGTGTGCCGCTAGGTAACCAGCTGCAACTGACTGTTAAATTCCAGTAGTAAGACTAGTCACGATTATCATCTTTTGTTGCAATTGTGCAATTGTGTGCATACAAACTTGACATGGAATAATGATAGTCCTTTTAAGGTCTATCCGGGGGAGATTAGTTAAAGGTCTAAGGTGCCCCTTAGTGGAATGAGGGCTTGCCGTGTTTCTTGTTAAAAGTCGCGCCTGAAGCGTGAAGTTACTAATCTTGTCTCTCTCCCTATTATCCGAGTAAAACTCAGGTAATTACGATTATAATTAGAAAAATGAGGCAGATGCTCTCTACACGCAACTCAGTGATTCTACAGTGACTCTAGCACGCCTAAGATTCGACTCAACGGCTCCAGAGTTATTATAGAAGCGCCCCATAGTCACTTGAGTCGTCCAAGAGTCACTAGAGAGTCGCTCAAGAGTCACTAGAGTCGCCCGAGAGTCGCTTGAGTCGCCTAAGAGTCACTAGAGTCGCCCTAGAGTCGCTTGAGTCGCCCCAGAGTCACTAGAGTCGCCCAAGAGTCGCTTAAGTCGCCCCAGAGTCACTAGAGTCGCCCAAGAGTCACTAGAGTCGCCCCAGAATCACTTGAGTCGCCCCAGAATCACTTGAGTCGCCCCAGAATCACTTGAGTCGCCCCAGAATCACTTGAGTCGCCCCAGAATCACTTGAGTCGCCCCAGAATCACTTCAGAGTCGCAGAAAATCAAAAAGCCTCAAAATGGACTCTTAAGCGGATCTTGGACCACTTTTTGGCGGCTTTTATCGTCGTTTTAGAGTCATATACAGTCACTTTCTTCCTATTTTACCTGTGTTATCAGCAACGACTCTGGGGCGACACAAGTAACTCTGGGACGCTTCTTGGCGTGGATACCGTTTTCTTCGATATAGTAAATCTAATGGCTAACTTTCTAGGAAATGCGACCGTTTGGAGCGTCGAGTCCTGGAAAGTCAAGAGCGCGGTTTCTGGATCCTGTACAGACCGCCCCCGGGCACCGTGAGCAGCACCGAGCTGAACATGCGCAAGCTTTGCCGGGCCAAACGGCCCAAGAAACCCAGCCAGAGACCCGCAAATTTTCCCATACCGAGCGGCCGGGTCAGCCCGGTTGAGGCTTGCGAATCCGATATGCACGCTGATAAGCTGAGGGCCGCGCTGGCCCGCTGCAGGGTTCGGGTGAGTGCTGGCTTTTGTTGTGGAATGTTATCCAGCTGTGTCTTTGTCTGGCTGTCTGTCTGTGTGTCTGTCTGTCTGTCTGTCTGTCTGTCTGTCTGTCTGTCTGTCTGTCTGTCTGTCTGTCTGTCTGTCTGTCTGTGTGTCTGTCTGTCTGTCTGTGTCTGTCTGTCTGTCTGTCTGTCTTAGTGTCTGTCTGTCTGTCTGTCTGTCTGTCTGTCTGTCTGTCTTAGTGTCTGTCTGTCTGCCTGTCTTAGTGTCTGTCTGTCTGTCTGTCTGTCTGTCTGTCTGTGTGTCTGTCTGTCTGTCTGTCTGTGTGTCTGTCTGTCTGTGTGTCTGTCTGTCTGTGTGTCTGTCTGTCTTAGTGTCTGTCTGTCTGTCTGTCTGTCTGTCTGTCTGTCTGTCTGTCTGTCTGTCTGTCTGTCTGAGTGTCTATCTGTCTGTCTGTCTGTTTCTCTGTTCATCTACATATCTATCATGTGCCATCTATTACGTCTTGATAATAGATAAGATGCACCTTATTACCTAAAATATTTATTAATGTCGTTCGAAGGCCAATTCAATCAACGAGACACTTAGCATTTAAAAAGGAATATCTCCAGCTGGAATTTAGTGCATAATTAATTATAATATTGAGAGGACTTCTTCTCATCAAAGGAATTCACAAGCGAGGTTACTGCTTCTCTGTCAGGTCCTTGGTTTCTCCATCTCTCCATTTCTGCTTAGAATTCTCTACATTTATCTTCAAAGAACAGATCCCGCCACTGCCAGACTTCTGCTGTTGCGATGGATTCGCTTGTGCTTATTTTCCCCCTTAGATATTTCCCCTTGGATTAGCCAGAAAGGCACAGTATCGATAGTCGGTATCGGGTGTACGCAAGCGGGCATGAATCATTAGCTTGGTCATTGACTGGTTTATTTTATGGATTCTGTAGATTTCTTCTGTTTCTTTAATAAGATCACTTCGCTGTGACAAGCTTCTATTTGCATGTTGATAGATTCCTGATTCATCTGCATGGATTGTTTCGACAAGCAAACCAAATTTGAGATGCATGTCTGTCCTCACCGGTAGGGTGGTTCTACTCACCGGTAGGGTGCTTGTCCTCACCGGTAGGTTCCTGTCCTCACCGGTAGGGTGCCTGTCCTCACCGGTAGGTTCCTGTCCTCACCGGTAGGGTGCCTGTCCTCACCAGTAGGTTCCTGTCCTCACCGGTAGGGTGCCTGTCCTCACCAGTAGGTTCCTGTCCTCACCGGTAGGGTGCCTGTCCTCACCGGTAGGTTCCTGTCCTCACCGGTAGGTTGCCTGTCCTCACCAGTAGGTTCCTGTCCTCACCGGTAGGGTGCCTGTCCTCACCGGTAGGGTGCCTGTCCTCACCGGTAGGGTGCCTGTCCTCACCAGTAGGTTCCTGTCCTCACCGGTAGGTTGCCTGTCCTCACCAGTAGGTTCCTGTCCTCACCGGTAGGTTGCCTGTCCTCACCAGTAGGGTGCCTGTCCTCGCCAGTAGGTTGCCTGTCCTCACCGGTAGGGTGCCTGTCCTCACCGATTGGGTGCCTGTCCTCACCGGTAGGGTGCCTGTCCTCACCGATTGGGTGCCTGTCCTCACCGGTAGGGTGCCTGTCCTCACCGATTGGGTGCCTGTCCTCACCGGTAGGGTGCCTGTCCGCCTGTCCCTATCGCCAGATTGCAGCGTCCCAGCCGGGCCGGTCAAACTGCTGTTCTATAATCTAGCAAATCCGTCAAATAAGAAGCATGTTTTTATATTTCATGTCCGATCTGACCGCTATTACATCACCCTTTCATTCGCAGATATCGAAATCGGCCGAGTGCTTCACCGCCCACTGCAGCCAGTGGCTGGAATTCGACGCATTCTTAGGCGGCGGCCTACCGGAGTCCTGTCCAAATCCATGGGCCACGGATTCGCTAGAGTTTTGGGAGTCGGAACGGCGAACTCACGACATACCGGCTAGGCGGGTGAAGCGATGGGCCTTCGACATGCAAGAGTTGCTAAGGGACCCGGCTGGTAGAATTGAGTTCGAGCGCTGGCTGGAGAAGGAGTTTAGCAGGGAGAACCTCAGCTTCTGGGAGGCTTGTCAGGTTTGTTTAGTGTTGATGCTTTTATGTTTATAAATAGCAGATAGTCTAGAACCCTAAACCAATCATCTAGATCCCTAAACCAATCATCTAGATCCCTAAACCAATAGTCTAGAACCCTAAACCAATAATCTAGATCCCTAAACCAATAATCTAATCCCTAAACCAATAGTCTAAGTCCGTAAACCAATAATCTAGATCCCTAAACCAATAGTCTAGAACCCTAAACCAATAATCTAGATCCCTAAACCAATAGTCTAGATCCCTAAACCAATAATATAGATCCCTAAACCAATAGTCTAGATCCCTAAACCAATAGTCTAGAACCCTAAACCAATAGTCTAGATCCCTAAACCAATAGTCTAGAACCCTAAACCAATAATCTAGATCCCTAAACCAATAGTCTAAATCCCTAAACCAATAATATAGATCCCTAAACCAATAGTCTAGATCCCTAAACCAATAGTCTAGATCCCTAAACCAATAGTCTAGAACCCTAAACCAATAGTCTAGATCCCTAAACCAATAGTATAGATCCCTAAACCAATAATCTAGATCCCTAAACCAATAATATAGATCCCTAAACCAATAGTCTAGAACCCTAAACCAATAATCTAGATCCCTAAACCAATAGTCTAGAACCCTAAACCAATAATCTAATCCCTAAACCAATAATCTAAGTCCGTAAACCAATAATATAGATCCCTAAACCAATAGTCTAGAACCCTAAACCAATAATCTAGATCCCTAAACCAATAATCTAATCCCTAAACCAATAGTCTAAGTCCGTAAACCAATAATCTAGATCCCTAAACCAATAGTCTAGAACCCTAAACCAATAATCTAGATCCCTAAACCAATAGTCTAGAACCCTAAACCAATAGTCTAGAATCCTAAACCAATAGTCTAGAACCCTAAACCAATAATCTAGATCCCTAAACCAATAATCTAGATCCCTAAACCAATAGTCTAGAACCCTAAACCAATAATCTAGATCGCTAAACCAATAATCTAGATCCCTAAACCAATAGTCTAGATCCCTAAACCAATAGTATAGATCCCTAAACCAATAATCTAGATCCCTAAACCAATAATCTAGATCCCTAAACCAATAATCTAGATCCCTAAACCAATAGTCTAGAACCCTAAACCAATAATCTAGATCGCTAAACCAATAATCTAGATCCCTAAACCAATAGTCTAGATCCCTAAACCAAAAGTCTAGATCCCTAAACCAATAGTATAGATCCCTAAACCAATAATCTAGATCCCTAAACCAATAATCTAGATCCCTAAACCAATAGTCTAGATCCCTAAACCAATAATCTAAGTCCGTAAACCAATAGTCTAAAACCCCAAACCAATACTCTAGATCCCTAAACCATAGTTTTCTAAATTGTCAGTAGAAAAAATATTATTATTGCAATCGAAATTAAGGACATGGATTTCGTCCGCCCTCCCAGATGCTTCAGCCAATTATCCAAGCAGAAAATTGTCATTTTTAAATAAAATCTTTTTTTAGCACGCCAGCATGCAGACACGTTAAATCGATTTCTTTTAGGAAATGTCATTACCGAAAACATGGAAAAGGTGGGTTCAGGTTTAATGCTCTGGGAACTGGAATTTTCAACCCTGGTCTTAAGGAATTAAGTAATTCACTTTTGTTAATCACTTTCAATATATCCATCTAGAATTCGAGTTGAATTTGCCTGATATCCCATCGTATCAGTTTATTCAAAGTGAGAATCTCTCTCTCTAATCATAATCACCCTGAGAATCGCCTTTTAACCACTTTAAGAATCGCCTTTTAATCACCCTGAGAATTTCCCTTTTATCACCCTGAGAATCGCCCTTAACCACCCTAAGAATCGCCCTTAACCACCCTAAGAATCGCCCTTTAATAACCCTGAAAATTGCTCTTTCATCACTCTGAGAATCGCCCTTCAATCACCCTGAGAATCGCCCTTCAATCACCCTGAGAATCGCCCTTCAATCACCCTGAGAATCGCCCTTCAATCACCCTGAGAATCGCCCTTCAATCACCCTGAGAATCGCCCTTCAATCACCCTGAGAATCGCCCTTCAATCACCCTGAGAATCGCCCTTCAATCACCCTGAGAATCGCCCTTCAATCACCCTGAGAATCGCCCTTCAATCACCCTGAGAATCGCCCTTTAATCACCCTGAGAATCGCCCTTCAATCACCCTGAGAATCGCCCTTAACCACCCTAAGAATCGCCCTTTAATAACCCTGAAAATTGCTCTTTCATCACTCTGAGAATCGCCCTTCAATCACCCTGAGAATCGCCCTTCAATCACCCTGAGAATCGCCCTTCAATCACCCTGAGAATCGCCCTTCAATCACCCTGAGAATCGCCCTTCAATCACCCTGAGAATCGCCCTTCAATCACCCTGAGAATCGCCCTTCAATCACCCTGAGAATCGCCCTCTAAGCGATATTATAATTGCCTTCATCAAGCACCCTAAAAATCGCCTCTAATCCAGCATTAAAAATCGGACCCCATCCGCCTTGTATTGATAGAACAGCCTCTCACCGTCTCCCCGCCTACGCCAAAATCCTTGTCAGGAGCTTCGCCGAATCCCCCTGAGCCAAGTTGGCGCCGAGCTGCAGCGAATCTATTCGAATTTTCTCGGCCCGGACGCCCAAGAGCCGGTCAACTTGGCCGGCCACGTGGCCGAACGAGTCCGACGTCGAATGGAAGGCCGGCTATCGGATCGATTCGCATTCGAAGAGGCCGAAGAGAATATCTATCAGCTGATGAGGACGGACTCCTATAGTCGGTTTGTTCACTCCGACTATTATCGCGACCTGTTGGCCGGCTGTAAAAAGAAAAGTAAGAAACGATTTCCTAGCGATGTTAGAAAAAATCTGGCGGCCACTGCTTCGTCTGGCGGCGCCGGCCCCTCTTCCGACCCTAATAGCGGCGGATGTCCGGGTGACAGCGACATAGCGGCGGCTGCTACCGGTGCCGTTGCCACGACCAGCTCCAGCGGTGGAAGCTGTGGCGGCGGCGGTGGCGGCAGCACCAACTGACTTTGACAATACTCTACATCTCGTATCCACGCGCAAAGCGATTCAAATCGATTTACGTTTACATATCGGTAGTAAAAAGTTCTTGGATATATCAAGATCTCATTCCAGTGTTTAAACTTTAACGCCCTTAAACCTCAGTAATCATGCCCCTTTGAATCACTGATAACCTTCCCCTGAATCACACCGTTAATCAGCCCCTGAATCACACTGATAATCAGCCCCTGAATCACACCGATAATCAGCCCCTGAATCACACCGATAATCAGCCCCTGAATCACACTGAGAATCATCTCCTGAACCACACGGATAATCAGCCCCTGAATCACACTGATAATCAGCCCCTGAATCACACCGATAATCAGCCCCTGAATCACACTGATAATCAGCCCCTGAATCACACCGATAATCAGCCCCTGAATCACACTGATAATCAGCCCCTGAATCACACTGAGAATCATCTCCTGAACCACACGGATAATCAGCCCCTGAATCACACTGATAATCAGCCCCTGAATCACACTGATAATCAGCCCATGAATCACACTGATAATCAGCCCCTGAATCACACCGATAATCAGCCCCTGAATCACACTGATAATCAGCCCCTGAATCACACTGATAATCAGCCCATGAATCACACTGAGAATCAGCCCCTGAATCACACTGAGAATCAGCCCCTGAATCACACTGATAATCAGCCCCTAAATCACACTGATAATCAGCCCCTGAAATTAAACTGATAATCAGCCCCTGAATCACACTGAGAATCAGCCCCTGAATCACACTGATAATCAGCCCCTGAATCACACTGATAATCAGCCCCTGAATCACACCGATAATCAGCCCCTGAATCACACTGATAATCAGCCCCTGAATCACACCGATAATCATCTCCTGAATCACACTGATAATCAGCCCCTAAATCACACTGATAATCAGCCCCTGAATCACACTGAGAATCATCTCCTGAACCACACCGATAATCAGCCCCTGAATCACACTGATAATCAGCCCCTGAATCACACTGAGAATCAGCCCCTGAATCACACTGATAATCAGCCCCTGAATCACACCGATAATCAGCCCCTGAATCACACTGATAATCAGCCCCTGAATCACACTGATAATCAGCCCCTGAATCACACTGATAATCAGCCCCTGAATCACACTGATAATCAGCCCCTGAATCACACTGATAATCAGCCCCTGAATCACACTGATAATCAGCCCCTGAATCATACTGATAATCAGCCCCTGAATCACACTGATAATCAGCCCCTGAATCACACTGATAATCAGCCCCTGAATCACACTGAGAATCAGCCCCTGAATCACACTGAGAATCAGCCCCTGAATCACACTGATAATCACCTCCTGAATCACAATGACAATCACAACTGAAGCGCAGTACTCTTTGTCTTAGTAAATTAGATCCACATTAATTGTGTAAGCCGTAAAGTGATACTTTCCAGCCGATTCAATTTTTAAATCGCTCGGTGTTTTTTCTGATACATTCTACTTTTAGTAAGAGCGTTCGTTGTTGTGAGCATTTCCCGGGATTAATAAGCAACAACTTAGATTAATTAATTAGCTTAGAAGCGTCTATGTCGAATGCCCTATAAATGGAGTTAGAAGTCATAATTTTATATTTTATAATTCCTATTAATAATGTTTTTGTTGTCGAGTGAATTGTCTTTTTCAGTAACAATGCAGTATTTTTTATTATTCTCCTGTGTTCTCTGTAGCGCTTTCATTGTTGTTTTGCTTCAATATTAAAAGTATTTTGAGTTTTTTATAATAGATTTTATATTTTGTTTTTAAAACAGTTCAGATGAAGAATTGACACAGTAGCTGTTGTTTAGAGCATTTTTGGCAAATTCGCATTATTGATTTTAATCGGAAAGATCAAGCTTCTCAGTTTGTATGTGTTTTAGTCATTGTCGTTATTTTTGTTTTGTGGCCGTTTATTGTCAATTCCAAATCGGATTAATTAACCTATGTGAATACACTGCGCGTATCCTGATTCTTTTTTGGCTCGCGTGTTTCTGATTTCTATTTTTAACTTGTAGAGGCAGTATGGCTTGGGATTAACTTGAGGATAGTATTATTGCTGATAAGGATCGGGTGGATTATTGTGAATAGGGGATTATTACGAATGAGGCGGTTATCGTGAATTGGAGATTATTAAGGATTGGATTAGTAAGGATAGGTGGATCATCGTGAATAGGGAATTAATAAGGATAGGTGGATCATCGTGAATAGGGAATTAATAAGGATAGGTGGATCATCGTGAATAGGGAATTAATAAGGATAGGTGGATCATCGTGAATAGGGAATTAATAAGGATAGGTGGATCATCGTGAATAGGGAATTAATAAGGATAGGTGGATCATCGTGAATAGGGAATTAATAAGGATAGGTGGATCATCGTGAATAGGGAATTAATAAGGATAGGTGGATCATCGTGAATAGGGAATTAATAAGGATAGGTGGATCATCGTGAATAGGGAATTAATAAGGATAGGTGGATCATCGTGAATAGGGAATTAATAAGGATAGGTGGATCATCGTGAATAGGGAATTAATAAGGATAGGTGGATCATCGTGAATAGGGAATTAATAAGGATAGGTGGATCATCGTGAATAGGGAATTAATAAGGATAGGTGGATCATCTTGAATAGAAAAAGTAATAAGGATTTGCTTGTAGTGAATAGTGGATTAATATTATTGGATTATCGTGGTTCGTAAATTAGGGATTAATAAGGATTGGATTATCCTCAATATTGGATTAATAAGGATTCGCAGTCTATCACGAAAAGGGGATTAGTAAAGATATGTGGATTATCATGAATAGGGGATCAATAAGGATAGGTGTAATAATACAAACACAGGATTACCATAAATTGATTATTAATCAAAGGAGAGGTTTGCTAGTAATATTTTCATTATAAAATAAAATAATACACTCATTCAGTTCACTAATCCCGAAGGTTTTTTTCCAGATTATTACCATCTGCAATTGTCTTGCTGTCAAGCTCACCTCTAAGCTTTACTCACGCCAAACGCAACCCGCTGTTGAATGGACCGCTATCAAGAACGCGACCATCGCGACAGGACAAGCAGTCGCTATAACCGGGACCACCGGGACCACAGGGACTACCGGGACCACCGTGACTACCGGGACCACCGGGACGATCAGTCTCGTCAACATTCGTCGCGTCGTCGAGACGACGATCGTCCGCGTCGACGCGATTACGACGACGATGACTACAGCTTCGACGATTTCGACGACGACTTCCGCGGTGGAAGAGGCGGAAGAGGCGGTGGAAGAGGCTACGTTTCCTCGCGTCGGCAGCCGTTTGATCGTCGTGGAGGAGGACGCGGCGGTTATTATCAGCGGAATTATCGAGATCAACCCCCGACGTCAATGTCACCTAGAGGCGGACGGGCCAATCGATTCGGCGGCCGCGGTGGCCGCGGCGGTCGCGGCGGCTATTACGACGACAACCGTGACGGTGGGAGAGGCGGCGCTGGTTTTGGCAGCGGACGTAATCGGTTTGCTTCGTATCAATCTGGTAAGTAGCTGGTATATGTTGTGCGCGTAAGGCGGGGGGGGGGGGTTTAAAATTCACTTATTAGCTGACGAGGCTCTTTAAAATAGTTACTCCTGCTGTTTACCTAGTCTTATTTCTGATTGTTTCAACTTTTAAGAAACTAAATTTTATGATAGATAAACACTAACGCTGTATTCACCCCTTCCTTTTTTCCATCGCTGCGAACTATTGAATGCAAAAAGTTGAAATAAATCAGAGAAGCATTTAACATACGGTTGGCTTAATTCATAACTACGAAAAATACTAATAACGACCATCTCACCTCAAGAGAGTCAATTATCGGTTCAACATGCATCTAATAATAATTAAAATTAAACAATAAACAAAACAAAGACACTCTCGGGCTGTTGGTCTACAAAGACTACTTGCTGTCAGCGCTTACGGAATCGGAGAAACTGATGAATACAGACAAAACAAAGTTTATATACATTACCTGATATTAATTAAAGAAACTTAACGAACAAAGAGACCATCCTTATTTAATCATCGTCAGTTTATATAAAAGAAACACAAAGAAAAAGCATCATTTTTAATGCAGAACACTTTGTTAACGATTGTTAACAATCAAAGTAAGATTGCAAAGAATTCAAAAGAGAGAGAAAATACACGAAAATGCAATAACTTATAGATGACCGACGGCGGCAACAGACAGATCGTTACCAGCCG
Organism: Macrostomum lignano; assembly: GCA_002269645.1. Lineage (NCBI taxonomy): Eukaryota > Metazoa > Platyhelminthes > Macrostomidae > Macrostomum > Macrostomum lignano. The sequence continues at coordinate 236,011 of NIVC01000014.1, forward strand.
CAGCACGAGCAGCCACTCTCTTCTGATCCGGTACCTTACTACCCTCCGATGACCAGTCACTACGCCTCTCTGCCGGCGTCTGCTTACGAGCCAATCCTGTGCCCCAGGTACAATTGGACTCTGCCGGACTGTCGGGATGCCGCGTGTAAACTGTTGCACATCTGTCGCAGCTGGCTTGGCGGCGAATGCACCAGGGCTGATTGTAGACTAAGTCACAGTCTGGCTGATGAGCATAATTGGCCCAAGTTTCTTGGCTGGCTGTCTGAACAGGTATAATTTTGTTGCCACTTTTGTACTGTAGGATGTAGGATGAGATACCTGTGATCCTGTGATACAGGTACAAAATATCGTACTATGATGAGATACCAAAATTGCAGGGTGAGATACCGAGATTGTAGGGTGAGATACCGAGATTGCAGGGTGAGATACCGAGATTAAAGAGCGAGATACTGAGATTTCAGGGTAAGAGACCGAGATTACAGAGCGAGATACCGAAATCAGAGTGAGATAGTGAGATTGCAGAGCGAGATACCGAGATTGCAGGGATCAGATGAGACTGAGATTGAATCGTGAGAAAACAGGGTTGCAAGGTGAGATAGCAAGAGTGTAGGGTGAGATAACAGGATTGCTAGGTGAGATGTCAATATTGCAGGGTGAGATACCGATTAAAAGGCAGGTTGAGATACGTACCGATATTACAAGGTTAGAATTCAAGATGATAGGATATATCAATGTTTTTCATCCTAAAACGCAACTAACGCAGATGATGAAATTATTTTACACTTTTAATACGACACAATAAGAGAGCAACCGCTATTCTTAACAAAAATGCCACGACCAGGAACTATCCGACATGATTCCTGCTCGAGATTCGCCAGCTACCAATCACCGCCTACGCACCTGGCTATTTGATAAGCTGCCAAAAATTTGTCCGTCAAGCTTGGTGCCCAGACTGGTGTGCAACAGTCCGCGCTGTCGTGACCTGCACGTGTGCGTTAATATTGTCAAGACTGGCCACTGTCACTACAGGCAGCATTGCGCCTCGCCCTATCACAGTCTGTTTACTCAACGAAATATGGAAGTGCTGCGCATGTTTTATCCGTCTATTGCGGCTCACGTTGATCCGACTAGGCCGTTGGAGGAGCAGGCTTGGCTGTCTGATGTGCTCAAGAACGATATGGACAAGCCGGCGCCTGCTGGATTTGTGAGCACTTGCCCGATCTATTCATGTTTTATACTCTTTTGTTTTGCTAAGATGTCAAAGCTCATGGGGAGGATTTTAAATTCTGTGACCTTCGGCGCTTAGTAGTTACAGCGTCAGACTCACGACTTAAAGGTCGGGGGTTCGATTCCCGATCTCACTCGGAGTAATTTGCATGTCTTTCAGCAAGACACTTAACTCTGCATCGATTCAGTTCACCGCAGCTTTAAAAAAAGGGGGGCCAGTTTTAGCTGGGGTAATTGAAGGTGCGTGTGGCGACCCCCCTCAAGTCCTTGGACTGTGCAGCCGTATGCAAATCGTGTCGTGTCTCGAATTCTCGATAATATACTGTAATTTCAACCTCACGCTGTCCCGTCCAGGATGAGCACCATTTCAAGCTCCGCGGCCTCACCATAGACACCGTACAGCTCTGCGTCAACTATGGCGAAGGCCGGGGCGAGTGCCAGGTGCCCAACTGCAAAGATCTGCACGTCTGCCGGGCCTGGCTTGGCGGCTCGTGTCCCAACCGCCGCTCCTGCCGCTGGGTGCACGGCTTCACTAGGGACGTCATGCTGCGACTGGAGCCGCTGGCCGAGGGCCGCCCGCTCACCTGCCAGTACAATGTTAGGGATAATCTTAAGGTGAGATCCGGTGGCTTTGTTGGTTATAAAAGTTTTGAGTTTTGTAGCTTCTACTAGGGCAGATATCTGACTGACTGACAGACAGACTGACAGACAGACAGACAGACAGACAGACAGACAGACAGACAGACAGACAGACAGACAGACAGACAGACAGATAGACACACAAGCAGACAGACAGACAGACAGACACTCAGACAGACAGACAGACAGCCAGACAGACACCCTGAGAGTCACTTAAAGACCAGCTAATAGCAACGTTTTGCTTTAGTTTAATTTACTACAGACAGAGCAGAAGTAGACTAAACATGACTATAAATAGAGAACACAGCACCCACACCCGCCCTAACCAAGGTGGTGTTCCCCTGCACCTGTTGCTATTACAACACTGAGCGCGGCTGCCAACGCGGCGCCAACAGTTGCGACTATTTGCACCTGTGCAATGCGTACGTGCGCGGCAAAACCGACTGCCGATGTCCTCGCAATCACGACCCTCTGGCCCTCTCCGTGCCGCACCGGTTGGCTCGCAAAGGCGTCAACACTGGGGAGAAAGATCCCCGCGTACTGCTGCGCAATGTACTCTACGCCGACTTCCGGTTGAAACGGCCCTGCCCGGTGTGCAGCGGAGGCCGCGACAGCGACTGCAGCTCCAGCCCGGAGTTAATTGGCAGTCCCAGTCGGAGCCGAAGTCGCAGCCGCAGTCGCAGCCGTAGCCGCAGCCGTAGCCGTAACAGTCAGCGGCATTGTGAGAAGAGTAGCAGCCGGAAGTCCGTGTCACCCGACGGCGATTCGCAGCATCGGGTCGCCTCGCCGCCCGGGTCTCCGCCGCCGCAGCAGCAACGGTCGAGAAGAAAATCCAAATCGTCTTCGTTAAAGCGTCGATCATCTGACAACGACGCCACGCCGGAGGGAAGTGACGACGAGAATAGCGGCCGACACCGCGGTAGGAAGCGACCTCGTCGGCATAGCAGAAGTCGTAGCCGCAGTCGGAGCCGCAGTTCCGCTGGCATTCGAGATCGTCGCGGCGGCGGCGGCGACAGCGATCTCGGCGACAACAACGACAATGGCAATGCCGATTATGATGACGCCGACAGATCGCCAGCTGGTAGCGACAGTCGGCGAAAGCGTTGAAACAAGTCGGGGTTGTTTATAAAAAGTGAACTTCATTGCTTAATTTGATTCGGTTTTGCTTGTTTGCTTCAAGTTATATTGGGTGTGTGTTTTCTCCAAAATCTATTGTTCGTTATTAGGCTCAGATCTGATACGAGCTTAATAAGGGCCAGGTTGCAATTCTCTATCTGAGAGTGAGACTTTTGGGTGTGTTTTCCAGGTATCATATTGATTGCGGGATTCCAGGACTCGGGTAGAAAGTGAAATTCAGATCTCATGTCTAGGGTGAGATTCAGATCTTACTCGTATGTCTCGGGTGAGATTCAGATCTCATGTCTCGGGGGAGATTCCGATCTTATGTCTCGGGTGAGATTCCGATCTCATGTCTTGGGTGAGATTCAGATCTCATGTCTTTAGTGAGATTCAGATCTCATGTCTAGGGTGAGATTCAGATCTCATGTTTCGGGTGAGATTCAGATCTCATGTCTCGGGTGAGATTCAGATCTCGTGTCTCGGGTGAGATTCAGATCTTACTCGTATGTCTCGGGTGAGATTCAGATCTCATGCCTCGGGTGAGATTCCGATCTCATGTCTTGGGTGAGATTTAGATCTTACTCGTATGTCTCGGGTGAGATTCAGATCTCATATCTTTAGTTAGATTCAGATCTCATGTCTAGGGTGAGATTCAGATCTTATTTCTCGGGTGAGATTCAGATCTTATATCTAGGGTGAGATTCAGATCTCATGTCTCGGGTGAGATTCAGATCTCGTGTCTCGGGTGAGATTCAGATCCTATCTCGTAGTAGATTTTCCATGTCGCAACCTGCATCTCTATGACGAGATTCGTATCTCATTTCGAGTGTAATCTACTCACATGTTAATTCCTTCTCTTTCCCATTTGAGCTGTTTCAAAAGTCAAAGTATGATTTTATTCAGTTAACACTGTTTGCATATTTAATATATTATCCATGCAGGTTCATTACCGCTTTACTACCCACTCTGGCATACTTGTACGATTTCACCTGGCTCTAACTCACTAGTCTTTGTTAGTTAGTGAGAGGTTTTATTTGCATGCAACATCTCAAATAGCATTACCACCTATTCTGTCCATGTATCCCATGTGGCTATGTTGTTCTGTCTCATTATTAATAATATAATCTGTTCTCCAACTTCATGAACTATCAGCTTTATGCTATGCTGCATCACTAAAAAGTCTGTCGTAGCCTGCTGCTTCTTACTAATTAGTAGCTTAGTACGAAATATATTGGCAATGAATTTGATATTTGCATTCGCTTCGATTTAATTTTGAACTTAGCAGATCCTCAGTTCCTGGACCAGCCTCCCAGATCCTCAGTTGCTGGGCCAGCCTCCCAGATCCTCAGTTGCTGGATCAGCCTCCCAGATCCTCAGTTGCTGGGCCAGCCTCCCAGATCCTCAGTTGCTGGGCCAGCCTCCCAGATCCTCAGTTGCTGAGCCAGCCTCCCAGATCCTCAGTTGCTGGGCCAGCCTCCCAGATCCTGAGTTGCTGGGCCAGCCTCCCAGATCCTCAGTTGGTGGGCCAGCCTCCCAGATCCTCAGTTGGTGGGCCAGCCTCCCAGATCCTCAGTTGGTGGACCAGCCTCCCAGATCCTCAGTTGCTGGGCCAGCCTCCCAGATCCTCAGTTGCTGGGCCAGCCTCCCAGATCCTGAGTTGCTGGGCCAGCCTCCCAGATCCTCAGTTGCTGGGCCAGCCTCCCAGAGTGTCAGTTGCTGGGCCAGCCTCCCAGATCCTGAACGCATTGCATGGCACGCAATTTCAGCTACAGCCTAACAGAGGTATCAGTCATCAGAGTCCAGCGTCAATCGTCCAGCCCTTCAAATGCCCGATGGCGAGGCCTCAAAATCTGCCGGCGGCGTGTCAGACGAGGTCGGCGTTCGCGTCAAGTTCAACTGCCGCTACCTCGGCCGTCTGGAGGACTGGTGGCACGCTGCCGGCACCACCGCCGAGCAGCGAGAGAAATTCGACGCCAACCTGCTGACCATGGCCTGCGCGCTGGAGTGGATGCAGGACCGAGGCGCTGCGCCGGTTGCACCCGACGGCCGACTGGCTGGCAATGCGGCCGCGGTGTTGGCGCGAACTGCAGGCGGCGTTGGAGGCGACGATCAGCTGACTCTGTTGGTTAGCAGGTACAAAATGATCTATGGAATTTAATGGCATGTTTTAGATTAAAACCAATATAGTCTTTGTGAAAATTTCTGCTATTCTACTACTACTACTACTACTACTACTACTACTACTACTACTACTACTACTACTACTACTACTACTACTACTACTACTACTACTACTACCGCTAATACTACTAGTACTACTACTACTATTACTACTACTACTACTACTACTACTATAACTACTACTACTACTACTACTATAACTACTACTACTACTACTACTAATACTACTACTACTGCTACTGCTGTCACCCCTCAGATCGGGCCGAGCACAAGGCCCATCGGACACCGAGCGCGACTTCTGCGTAGTCACAAGCTTCGATTTCACCGCCTGGTCGTGCGGCTATTACGCCAGCAGCTCGGAGATTCAGCCAACCAGCGACACTCCGCTGCACTGGTCGGCCCTGCTGGAGAGTCGCACAGCGTCTGTCAGCTTGCACGGGCACGCGTTTGAAACCGAGGCAAAAGCTGCTGCAATCAACGTGCCCTGCTCGAACGTTGAGACGCTATTCTCAACGCCGGAAGATACGGCCGCTCTAGTCGAGCTGATGCGCCAGCATCCTTATCCCCGATGTCGAATGTACATCCGTCGGGGCCACGGATTTGTCATACTGGGCTCAAGTTTTCCTCAGGCGGAGGCTCTGCTAGATGCTAAGCTGCATATTCTTAGAGTTGGAAAGCCTTCGAAACGGCAATGGTTGCTAGCCGCTGTCCTGTGCGTTATTCTGTCCGCCTGCGTGTCTCTGCTGGTGCTCCGGTGAACTATCTTATCGTTAAATATGAGTATAGTCCTCCATTCGCAATGCTGGGCACACAATTAGCGCTGACTCATTTGATAATTAATGCGATGTTTATAGAGTAGTTTTGGAAAAAAAAACATAAATTTCACGTCTTTCCTATTACTAATTTTATTGAGCAATTTTTTGTTTTGCCGCTGACGCTTAAGTTGGTGATTTCCAATTGATTATAATTGCTTACTTTATTGCCTAATTAATATATTGTATTTCACTTGTATTTGGAAAAATTATGCCTATAAATTAATTCTAATTTTGGTATGCGACACAGTTTTCTCGCTAAATTTGATTGCGGTATTACTTTTAGTAATTTAGTGTCATGTTTTTTTTCTAAATTTAGGATTAACCACAGAATACACCAGAATGCTTAATCAGCTTCCAAATCGAAAGCCGAAATATAAAACCAAAGACCACCTAAGTCAGTCCTGTGAGACACTCATCAAAGACAACCTAAGTCAGTCCTGTGGGACACTCATCAAAGACAACCTGAGTCAGTCCTGTGAGACACTCATCAAAGACAACCTGAGTCAGTCCTGTGAGACACTCATCAAAGACAACCCAAGTCAGTCCTGTGAGACACTCATCAAACACAACCTGAATCAGTCCTGTGAGACACTCATCAAAGACAACCTGAGTCAGTCCTGAGACACTCATCAAAGACAACCTGAGTCAGTCCTGTGAGACACTCATCAAAGACAACCTGAGTCAGTCCTGTGAGACACTCATCAAAAACAACCTACGAGTAAGTCAGTCCTGTGAGACACTCATCAAAGACAACCTAAGTCAGTCCTGTGAGACACTCATCAAAGACAACCTGAATCAGTCCTGTGAGACACTCATCAAAGACAACCTGAGTCAGTCCTGAGACACTCATCAAAGACAACCTAAGTCAGTCCTGTGAGACACTCATCAAAGACAACCTGAGTCAGTCTTGTGAGACACTCATCAAAAACAACCTACGAGTAAGTCAGTCCTGTGAGACACTCATCAAAGACAACCTAAGTCAGTCCTGTGAGACACTCATCAAAGACAACCTGAATCAGTCCTGTGAGACACTCATCAAAGACAACCTGAGTCAGTCCTGAGACACTCATCAAAGACAACCTAAGTCAGTCCTGTGAGACACTCATCAAAGACAACCTGAGTCAGTCTTGTGAGACACTCATCAAAAACAACCTACGAGTAAGTCAGTCCTGTGAGACACTCATCAAAGACAACATAAGTCAGTCCTGTGAGACACTCATCGAAGACCTGAGTCCTTCCCTTACGGTATTTAACAAAAACAAGCTTGAATTTCGAGCAATTAAAAATACGAGTATGCCTGCCACCTAGTCTACCACTGTTATGTTAGAGCAAATGTATTCATAGTATACCGTTTTGGGATAATTAAGTAAATTATGTAAACCATTGCGCTCGTACGTTCGTACAGATGCATTTTCATCGATTCATTCCATTTGAAGATTGAGTTTGCTAAAATTTAAGTCGAATGATCACGAATGGCACTATCGATTGATTCTTCTTGCACTGCAAAGTTTATCGTTTATAGTTGTCTTTTGTAGTGAGCAGCTGCATTTTGCAAAGCAAGTTATTATCTGATTTCGTATGTGATTATCGCAAAAGATTGTCCGAAATAGGTGCCAAAGATTCCTTGGTAAAACAGCTTGCTATGGCAAATGCGCGTTGTAAATTTTCTTGCTTTCGGCAGTGAACTTTTTTTGGAAACACAGGCCTTGTAAAAACTAAGCAGTTCCACTTTAAAGACCGAGTGTTATTCCTTTTCGTGACTTCCACCACAGTTTGGCTCGATTGTAGTCCGGTATCTGACTTTCAAAGCCGGCGATATGTGCTCATGCTCGAGCCTACTCCTTGTGTTCCTCGCCCTGATGGTGATCAGCAGCCTGGGATTGGGACTAGCCCAGATCACCGTTGGCACCAGGAATCTTCACGACTGCCCACTGGAAAGTTTCCTACCTGTAGCAGTTGTGGTTAACGGCGCTTTGGCCGCACTGCTAGCTGTCTGGGGCGTCTGGGACGCCGTCCGAGCTAACAGCAAGTGGACTGGCGTGCCCGGTGAAGCCGAACGCCTTATGGGGCCCTCGGTGCCGAACGACGCCTGCGTCCAGTGCATGGAGGCGGTCAGATGGCTTCTGAACACGGCCGCCGTGGCCTGGGCCTCCCTTACGCTATTCGTAGCGCTGAGAATCAGAGACAATTACGTTCGGATGGCCGCCAATTCTCCAGCTTACTGCGACCCGGATCTGGTGCGCAATTCCGTCATCCTGGCCGCCTTGTCTGCCGGCAACGCCGGCTTAGTAGTTCTAATTGGCTTTGTTTGCAACCTGATCAAGTGATTTTTTTTACTGATGATTCACAGTTGGCCCATATTTGACAGGGCATGGACTATGGGCTATATCCATATTGTAATACTGGTTTGGTGTTTCTTGTGATCATTTTTCCTCCCAAAAATTGATTTAATAACTCTTGTCGGGTAAATGAAAGATTTATGTCGCGATTTTCTTCGATTTGTTTTCCCAGTAACCAATGACTTCTTTGACCCACTCCGGTCCAACAGGATTAGCGTGCCTTCGTGCTGAATTGAGCTGTCTATTTTAACTAAATAACTATAATGTAGAAAGACGCTAAACTCGTAATCGAGTGAATGTTCCATGAGACTAGAAATCGTCTCTGGTAGCTGCATCCTGGCTTTATTTGGAATTCGGAAGTCCAGAAGGTCCATCATCTCATGGAAGGTCCAGCAGTCCATCTCGACAATGATTTTCGCCATTACATCGTCCTTGGAATTGTAATATTTTATTATAATTTCCGTACTCAGCACGGATTATTTTAAATTACTGCTTTACTTTAATGCCTCACCTTTTAATTCATCGGTTTAAGTTGGAATGTAATCAACTATCAATGATCAACTAGAAGGGCTCAACTTGTTCAAACATTGAATTTTGGTTGTGGGCTACCAAATATTACGATTCTGGCTATATGAAAAAAGTTTACATAATGTTACACAATTCAGAACAACAACTCACAACCGAAGTGAGTGACATTCCAGTTTGTACTTTTACTCATAAATCAAATATCCTTGTGTTTATATTTTCACATCTACAAAGACTGGTGAGTTATTACCGAAAAAAAAATATCACAGCGATAACACGGTGAACATAAAAAGGCTTAGTTTAGAAAAGAAATAGAAAAATTTTAGGTTGAATTTTAGTATAATGGATTATTATATTTGTTATCGAGCATATGAAGTCAATTTTCAAACAAAATTTTCTTTAAAAGCTGGCTCGTAAATTAAAACAAGTTATAAACGAGCTGGACAGTAAGTGGTGTATTTTAACGATAAAAACTTTCTCACTTATACTATAGACGGCCAAAGCTGCTGCGAGGGGCGCCAAAGCTGCTGCAAGGGGCGCCAAAGCTGCTGCAAGGGGCGCCAAAGCTGCTGCAAGGGGCGCCAAAGCTGCTGCAAGGGGCGCCAAAGCTGCTGCAAGGGGCGCAAATGCTGCTGCAAGGGTCGCCAAAGGGACTTCAAGGGGGCACCAAAGTTACTGCAAGGGGGCGCCAAAGCTAATGCAAGGGGGCGCCAAAGCTGCTGCAAGGGGTGCCAAAGCTACTGCAAGGGGGCGCCAAAGCTGCTGCAAGGGGTGCCAAAGCTACTGCAAGGGGGCACCAAAGTTACTGCAAGAGGGCGCCAAAGCTAATGCAAGGGGGCGCCAAAGCTGCTGCAAGGGGTGCCAAAGCTACTGCAAGGGGTGCCAAAGCTACTGCAAGGGGGCGCCAAAGCTGCTGCAAGGGGTGCCAAAGCTACTGCAAGGGGGCACCAAAGTTACTGCAAGGGGGCGCCAAAGCTAATGCAAGGGGGCGCCAAAGCTACTGCAAGGGGCGCCAAAGCTACTGCAAGGGGCACGAAAGCTGCTGCAAGGGGTGCCAAAGCTACTGCAAGGGGCGCCAAAGTTACTGCAGGGGGCGCCAAAGCTACTCGCAGCCGCTGCCAAATGCTCTAGTCGCCGCCGCCGCCGCTGGCGCCAAAATCTCTTCCAAAGTTGCCTCCGTTGGCTCCGCCGCCGCCGCCACCGAAGCCGCCGTCTCCTGTCAGAGCGTCTTCGCCGCGAATTCAGCCCAGCCACGGCGGGTTGCCGTCGCGGCTGCTGCCGCCAGTGCCGTCGCATTTTTTGAATGAGCTGTCTGAGAACGCCGAGCTCAACCAACCAGCGCCAGGGCCACCTTTGCCGTAAGTATAGCAGTCGGTAATGAAGAACCTGAATTGTACTGTGTAGCGAGTTGTTGGCACTTTGCCGGGCCCGCCATCCGTTCTTCCGGCTCCGATATCGTCCGTTGAAGCCGGATAGTTGGTGTCAGCTCCTTTGGTATCCGAGGAGCCGGCGATTCCTGGAAATAATGAGGAGTTGCTGAGATGCCAAGCCTCATGGGGGGAATTGCTGAGATGCCAAGCCTAATGGGGATTGCTGAGATGCCTCTGCCTAGCCTTGGTGCACACTCTGCCTAGCCTTGGTGCACACTCTGCCTAGCCTTGGTGCACACTCTGCCTAGCCTTGGTGCACACTCTGCCTAGCCTTGGTGCACACTCTGCCTAGCCTTGGTGCACACTCTGCCTAGCCTTGGTGCACACTCTGCCTAGCCTTGGTGCACACTCTGCCTAACCTTGGTGCACGCTCTGCCTAGCCTTGATGCAAACACCAATACAAGATGCTATTGTATATGACTCGATTACGTCATCACTAGCTGCCATCTATATAGTAGGCCGCGCCGCTGCCTCCACCGGCAGCGAGAAGCGGCTGACTGTCGCCACTTCTGTACACGAAGCTGCCGCCGCCGCCGCCAGAACCGGCTTGTTCGGCAGCCGAGTTGCCACCCGCCTGTGCAACCACGATAGCCAGCTGGGTGTCTGCTGTCAGGCTGAAGCTGCCAGAAACCGATGCGCCTCTGCCCGGCTGCTTGGTCGCGTCGAAATCGAAGCCGCCCCTTGCGCCGAAAGCATCGATACGGTAGCAGCCGGCCTCGGCAACAGTCAGGTACTGGACGGTGTCGGTTCTGCCTGAGCCGCTCTCTGTGGAATTGCAGTGCCTCTATTTGATTTTTCAAAGGCACTGTGGCGCACACAACCGGCGAGAGGCATTGCTGCCCATTCCGCCGACTCCCCTGAGCAGGCACACAAGCGCGCGGATACGTACGCAGTCATACCCAAAGGCACACACTCACACAGGAGTGTACAGCGGCCCTAACTTTATTTATCATTCGTTAGGCATGTACATAACTGTGCCTTTGGGGTTGGCCCTCGAGGCCGTTAATTTCATGAGCAGAGCCAAGAAAGAGGGGGAGAAGTTAGAGAGGGTAAGAGAGAAAGAGGGGAGAGGGGGAGAGAGGGGAGAGGGGGAGGTGGGGAGGGGGCCAGGGGTAATGAGGGAGAGAGGGGGAAATGGGGAGAGGGTGGATAGGGAGAGAGAGGGAGAGGGGGCCGAGAAGGGAGAAGAAGAGAAGGAAGAGCAGCAGAGCCAAGTGTGGGAGCTCTATCCATCATAAAAAGCAGCTTTTCATAAAAATCACTCACTACCGTCTCGCCACTGCGCGGACAGCAGTAAATTACAATTTAAAAATGTAATACTTAAAAATCTTGAAGTATACAGTTAATATGGGTGTTTTACTACTCTACAGTAGAAGTAGTAATTCACTTTAAAAAAAATTAAAATCAGAGACTCACTGTAGAAGTACATGTACTTTACCACGGTGCCTTTGCGTCGCTTCTCGTTGAAGTCGTCAGCCTTCCAGACCCTGACGCCGTGGCCAGGCCGCGCGCAGCTCCCTGGCAGCGAAGGTCTCCGGACTCAGGATCAGCTGACTGGCATCGTTGATGACTAGCATCTGGCACAGTCAGCGCCGGTCCCAGGAGTCCTTGACGACCACGGCGGCGCAGGACTTCGTCCGACACTTCATCGCGCGGTGACCATCAGAGTCCTCGGTGGTGTCGGCAAGCAGCTGGCTGGTGACGGAGCTGTTGAGGCTGATGGAGCCGCTGGTCACCTGATAATAGTTGACAGCTCTGGGAGCCACGAATGAGTAGCTGATCAGCTTTCTGCAGTTTGGGAGGGTGGGGATAGTGATACTGGGGGACGGCTGCCTCATCATTCAGTAAAAGAACGCTTCACGTATCGCTAGTGTTAGTATACTCCTCATATACTACAATAACTAGGTCGTATAAATGTCACTCACAAAAATGCGCTCACCGACTGTTTCTTCAGTAGTAAAATTAGCGTCTTTTGCTTTTGCTTTTTGAATCTGTACCCAAATCCAGTGACGCGTATCCATAAAAATGTGTAGGCCTATGAACAGTTAGGAATCTTGCCGACTTAAGTTATTTAATTAGGTCGTTTTTTCTCCTCATTCCTTCGACAGAGTGGTCACATCAACAAAAGTTCACTTCATTACATATTAATGTTTCCAAGGACAACTAGTTGTGAATGAAGTCCTTGGGTGTTTCATTAGACGCTTCCACTTAAAAGCTGTTAAAATAGTTCCTGTAGGTAATATCATCATGTATGAATGTAAATATAATTTTGACTATGAATCTGTGAAAATCTGTCTCTAATCAGCATTAGTTTTTTTGCCACAGTAGTCCCCCTCACTAAATCACCAGTCACTTTTCTAATGCTCGTTATAAACGAAACGTTTTTATTGTCGCGGATAAGTTGGCTGGTTCCTAGAAAGTGATCAAACGGAAAGACGGAAAGTGCTCATTACTCACAGCTTAGCGCAGTCTGCGCAGAGAACTTCCATTCTCGTCTAATCTATGTTATGTACGTATCGTATACCTTACATTGGTAGTACATTATTACTTAAATATACTTCAAGCTTGAGTTAATAATAATGTCAATGATATTCACAGCTCTAACGTCCAATTTATACATGTTAAAGGCAAGCCATGCAGTAGTTTGTAGTCTAGTCTGTAGACTTTAGTGTAATAAGGATATTAGTCTCTTAAAGTATTGATTAAGTAAATTCTAGAGCCAGTGAAGATTATTTATTCTAATTTATATACTCATTAAAAATTGTTTTTTATTATTTGTTTTTATTGGTTTTTAATATAGGCTTATAACAAAAAATTATATGTTAGCCACCCATTGTCTATTATCTTTATTTGGCTTATGTTTTTCTTAGAAACAATATTCTTATTCTTCAATTCTAGATATATTGTCTTATAAACTTGGCTAAAGTTTGAGAAGATATGCTACTAAACTTTTAGTTAGTAGCATTAGTTTGGCATCAAGTCTATTTTTTATTTTATAATTAATATGATTTTTAGATAAGTTATGCTTAGGCCTATTTAGTTAAAAATATAGACTTTTTCATTGGCCTATATCACTATCAGAGGTTAGTCTAAGCCAAACAAAGAATTTTGATAAAGTATTTGTTTAATTTCAAGTAAGAAAAGTTAAAATTATAAAAAATTGTATAAAAATAGATTTGTGTTTATGACTGAATTTTTATTCAAATAACATTTTTAATTCATATGATTATTTTTTGTCTTTGTTGATCTGATCTCTTTTTAGTAGCCATATTGGCTAGGAAATGAGGTTCTGTCCTATCATATATTAAATCAAAAAGTGACTAGTAATATGTAGCCAAGTAGCTAAATCGAGTATAATGTGTTTTTCTGTCTATAATAGGGGCAGGCAAGCTTTTTTATATAAGGGCTATATAAAAAACCTAGTGCATGGCTGGGGACCAGGGAGAATAAGCCTATAAAATAAAGGATATATAGGAGAAAAGGGAAGAAAAGAGGAGAGAGGGGAAATAAGGGAAGAGGGGAGATTAGGGGAGAAGGGAGAGGAAAGGAAAGATGCACAAAGATTGGAGAGAAAGGAGATGAGTGGAGAGGTAGAAGATTAGAAAAAAGAAAGACAGGTGTTTCCAAATTGCTATTGCAAAGTTTCAAAGGACCCAATGGCTGGATAGAGAGGCTTCACAGTATGTGGCCCATGGGATGGAGCTTGCCCACCCTTTGTCTTATCAGCGCTATTCACACTATCAAACCAAAGAATCCATTCTGTTATTTTTTCAGTTTAAACCCCAGTTTTGTGTTTGCTTTCTAAACGATTCTTATTGGTTTCGTTTGTCAATTTAGCAACAAGTTATAAAGTATGTCAGTGCTGAGCAGTAGCACAAGCAGTGACTCCCACTTGGTACCATCTTCTGAGCCATCTGACGAAGCTCTACTCACCTTGGCTGAGAAGCGCGAAAGCTCAGGTGGTCCTGGGGACGAGTACGAACAGGCCAGGGAGGAGCTGCTCAGGTATCGTCTACACGAGCGGCACCGAGATTTCATCGACTATAGCGGCTTGAAAGTGTTCTGCGGCACCTGGAATGTTAATAATCAATTTAGCGAAGCCGAAGATCTCACTAAGTGGCTGCAGTGCGCAGATTCTGCTCCAGATATCTATGCTTTAGGATTTCAGGTAACTGGGAGCGGGGATTATCGGCTCTAGCTGGGAGCTTAGTTCAATACTATAGGATTAGCTGCTTGAGCTGAATAAAACAATGGGTGATTGGTGCAAGCAACGTATAATGAATGTACTTAGAGACTGGACTATAAGCCTTAAAAAATCTAGTGGCATGGGGATTAGCAGCTCCTTAATGAATGGATTAGCAGCTCTTTAGTGAATGGATTAGCAGCTTCTTAGTGAATGGATTAGCAGCTCTTGAGTGAATGGATTAGCAGCTCCTTAGTGAATTGATTAGCAGCTCCTTAGTGAATTGATTAGCAGCTCTTTAGTGAATTGATTAGCGACTCCTTCGTTAGCGGGGATTAGCAACTAAGACCTTAGTGACTATTTGAATAAAAGTTGCAAATCGATCAGCCAAACGTCACTCCCCCAAAATCCTTAAATCAGGAGCTGGACATGTCCACTAGAAACTACTTATCAACCTACTGCTCCGAGCGTCAGACGCGCTGGTGCGAGCTGTGCCGAAAAGCATTCGCAAACAGCAAAGATTATAAAGTGCTGAAAACTGTGAAGCTGTTCTCCACTCTGTTAATGGTTGCGGTTAAGAAAGATCTCATTAGTGAGGTTCGCAATTTGAAGTGCGGCGCTCAGGCCACCGGTCTGATGGGTTTCATGGCTAACAAAGGCGGCACTGCCGTGCGATTTCAGCTGCATGACACTTTGCTCACCTTTGTCAATTGTCACCTGGCTGCTGGGGAGGAAAAACTCGAGAGGCGCTATGAAGATTACAAGGTGGGTTCGAATTTGTGTTTTGGTTGGTAATGCAAGGTTATTTAAAGGATTGAAAGCTACACAAGGTATCTGGTGTCTGAAATACCTGAGAGGTGCATTAGGGTATCTGGTGTCTGAAATACCTGAGAGGTGCATTAGGGTATCTGGTGTCTGAAATACCTGAGAGGTGTATTAGGGTATCTAGTGTCTGAAATACCTGAGAGGTGCATTAGGGTATCTGGTGTCTGAAATACCCGAGAGGTACATTAAGGTATCTGGTGTCTGAAATACCTAAGAGGTACATTAGGGTATCTGGTGTCTGAAATACCCGAGAGGTGCATTAGGGTATCTGGTGTCTGAAATACCCGAGAGGTACATTAGGGTATCTGGTGTCTGAAATACCTGAGAGGTGTATTAGGGTATCTGGTGTCTGAAATACCCTAGAGGTGTATTAGGGTATCTGGTGTCTGAAATACCTGAGAGGTGTATTAGGGTATCTGGTGTCTGAAATACCTGAGAGGTGTATTAGGGTATCTGGTGTCTGAAATACCTGAGAGGTGCATTAGGGTATCTGGTGTCTGAAATACCCGAGAGGTACATTAGGGTATCTGGTGTCTGAAATACCAGAGAGGTGTATTAGGGTATCTGGTGTCTGAAATACGCGAGAGGTACATTAGGGTATCTGGTGTCTGAAATACCCGAGAGGTACATTAGGGTATCTGGTGTCTGAAATACCTGAGAGGTACATTAGGGTATCTTGTGTCTGAAATACCTAAGAGGTACATTATGGTATCTGGTGTCTGAAATACCTGAGAGGTGTATTAGGGTATCTGGTGTCTGAAATACCCGAGAGGTGCATTAGGGTATCTGGTGTCTGAAATACCCGAGAGGTACATTAGGGTATCTGGTGTCTGAAATACCTGAGAGGTGTATTAGGGTATCTGGTGTCTGAAATACCCTAGAGGTGTATTAGGGTATCTGGTGTCTGAAATACCTGAGAGGTGTATTAGGGTATCTGGTGTCTGAAATACCTGAGAGGTGTATTAGGGTATCTGGTGTCTGAAATACCTGAGAGGTGCATTAGGGTATCTGGTGTCTGAAATACCCGAGAGGTACATTAGGGTATCTGGTGTCTGAAATACCAGAGAGGTGTATTAGGGTATCTGGTGTCTGAAATACCCGAGAGGTACATTAGGGTATCTGGTGTCTGAAATACCTGAGAGGTACATTAGGGTATCTTGTGTCTGAAATACCTAAGAGGTACATTATGGTATCTGGTGTCTGAAATACCTGAGAGGTGTATTAGGGTATCTGGTGTCTGAAATACCTGAGAGGTACATTAGGGTATCTGGTGTCTGAAATACCTGAGAGGTACATTAGGGTATCTGGTGTCTGAAATACCTAAGAGGTACATTAGGGTGTCTGGTGTCTGAAATACCTGTCGTTACCTGAATTCAGCTGTCTGAGAATCTCACACCTTATATTTCTATTCTCAATGAGTATCTCTCCTCTTACATTTCTGATCTTAATGAAAATCTAACTTTTTAGATTTCCAGTCTCAATGAGAATCTCACCCCTCAGATTTTCATATCAAAATTTAATTCTTAACTACACAGAGATAGAAGTTCTGTTTATAAAATATTCTGCAATGTACAATTTGTAATGCTCGCAAAACTGATCAACTGCACCATAAATGAGATAGTTTAGACTATCCCTCTGAAGCATATTTAATATGTAAGTCTGCGATGATTACATTATCTACTCAGAGTCTGTACAGGCTAATAAACACGAACTTTATAAAGTATTTATAAAGCGATAAATTACATTTTTGTTCTGTCTCTATACGTGCCCCCGTTTGATCAATAGTTGTCTTAATGTGTACAGCAAGTTTTATCGTTGACAAAGTTTCCCAAAAATATTTCGCTAGTTTATTTAGCCTGTCTCCAACTGAGCACAACTTTAACTACACACGTGTATGGAAAAGGGCTCTTGACGGAAACACGCTCTGGGGGGTAGTGAAATTCTACCAAAGTACCAAAGTATGCTCTAAGACAAAGTTACTAATGTTTCCTAAAGTGAATGGCTAACATCGCTCATGGATCTGTGCCATTAAAGTACACACGCTCTTAGATCTGAGCCATTAAAGTACACACGGTCTTAGATCTGTGTCATTAAAGTACTCATGGTCTTAGATCTGGGCCATTTAAGTACACACGGTCTTAGATCTGTGTCATTTAAGTACACACGGTCTTAGATCTGTGTCATTTAAGTACACACGGTCTTAGATCTGTGTCATTTAAGTAGACACGCTCTTAGATCTGGGCCATTAAAGTACACACGGTCTTAGATCTGTGTCATTTAAGTACACACGCTCTTAGATCTGTTTCATTAAAGTACACACGCTCTTAGATCTGTGTCATTAAAGTACACACGCTCTTAGATCTGTGTTTGGGGTTTGGACCTCATGGCTATGAATGGCACAAAAACCCACCGGCCAATATTTTTAAGTTTGACAAACTCCTTATGAGTTCGTCAGAATGAAATGTTTATTGAAAAGTTTGCCTTAATCACCTACCACAATGTCAGGACATTCTGGTGAAGTTGAAGCTATTCAAAACGCAACCAGGGGACGGTTACTCAACTGGCCAGCAGCAGGGCGAGTCTGGCGAGTTCGAGTTCCTGGCTTCGGACAGCGAGCACCACGCGATGTTCTGGTTTGGCGATTTAAATTTTCGCCTAGTTAGAATTGAACGCGACGAAGTTGAACGACTGGTTAATCACGGGAAATTCGATCGATTATTGGACTTTCACGACGAATTGAATCTGGTTAGACAGTTGAAGAAGAAACCGGAGCCGCAGTGGAGCCGCTATGCTGACATGTTTGAAGGATTCCAGGTCAGGTTTGATCGCTTCAAGATAACTCTCTAAGCACTACTTTCATCACTTTATTACTAAGTCTCTAAGTAGATTTTTGTAAAATAGTAAAACGGCCCTTTTAAGGACACTAAAAATATACAGTTTAGATTGCGTCAGTAAATCATCGAAAGGTATCTACCTCAATAAATAAAAATAATTTGGCAACTTATACCACAGTTAATAACTTCTCATTTGGCAGAAGTCACAGAGTCGCTTCAGAGTTGTTGCAGGTAACACAGGTCAAATTGGAAAGAAGTGGCTCTTTACGAGTCGTCAAAGGTTTTTTAATATTGTCTGCGACTCTGAAACGACTTTGGAACACTTCTATAGTCTATAGTGACACTAGGACAGTAGAGTCGTGTCTGAGGCGTACTAGAATCGCTGAGTTGCGTCTAAAGCGCATCTGCGTCACTATGAATTAGAATCGTATTACGCATTTATAACAACTATTTAGTCTAATTGAGTTAGTAGAAAGTTAAGCGGCGACTCGTTTTTATGATTCTATAAATCACGTGACTCAAAAGTCGCGCCTCCGTCGCATCACAGTCGTTTAAGTCGTTAGAAAGTCAAAAGAGTGGCTCCAAAGTTGCTAGAGTTAAATTCGATCGAGAGACTATTTTTAACGGGCCTTTTTAAGGGCAATAACGAGTATTTAGCTACTAATACTACTGAATTCTCAGTAGCTTAATTGCATATACGATTTTCCCCTCTTAATACAGAAATAAAAAATTAACTTTCATTAATATTAGCACTTCTATATTAAGTAATCACTACAGTATTTGTTTGCAAATGTTTGTTTAAAAGAAATGATCGTGAATACTACTGAATTGTCAGTAGTTTAATAGCACACGTGCTTTTTTACCCGCAAACTACAGGAAGAGAAAATTAACTTCAAGCCGTCGTACAAATTCGAAGTTGGCAGCAATCAGTACGCTGTGGAGAAATCGCGAATACCCAGCTGGTGCGATCGGGTACTGTTCCACTCTGCCTCTGTGCCCTGCAAGGTTATTAAGTATGATTGTTTCCTTAGCAACCAGATGAGCGATCACAAGCCAGTGGCCTGCGTGTTGCAAGTTGACATTGCCAAGGTGAATCAGGAGCGAAGGCAGAGAGTTTATCGCGAGGTGATTAGGCTGATTGATCAGCTGGAGAATGCTATTTTGCCGCAGTGCGTGCTAGATCCCGGACATGAGGTAATTGAAAGCTTGATTGCATTCGAAATTCGGTAGATTTGGTCATTAATAGGTAAATTCGTAGTAGGTAGATTAGTAGGTAGATTCAGTAGATTAAATTAGTAGGTAGATTCAGTCATTAGTGGGTAGATTAGATCATTTGTAAGTAGATTCGGTCATTAGTAGGTAGATTCTGTCATTAGTGGGTAGATTCGGTCATTAAGTAGGTAGATTCAGTCATTAGTAGGTAGATTCTGTCATTAGTGGGTAGATTCGGTCATTAGTAGGTAGATTCGGTCATTAGTAGGTAGATTCTGTCATTAGTGGGTAGATTCGGTCATTAAGTAGGTAGATTCGGTCATTGGTAGGTAGATTCGGTCATTAGTAGGTAGATTCGGTCATTAATTGGTTGATTCGGTCATTAGTAGTTATATTAGGTCGTTGATAGGTAGATTCGGTCTTTCATAGGTAGATTCTGTCATTGATAGATAGATTCGGTTATTAATAGGTAGATTCGATCATTAGTTATATAGATTCGGTCATTAGTAGGTGAATTCAATAATTATTAGGTAGATTCGGTCATTAAGTAGGTAGATTCAGTCATTAGTTGGTAGATTAGATCATTTGTAAGTAGATTCGATCATTAGTAGGTAGATTCGGTCATTAGTAGGTAGATTTCATCATTAGTAGGTAGATTCGATCATTAGTAGGTAGATTCGGTCATTAGTAGGTAGATTCGGTCATTAGTAGGTAGATTCGGTCATTGGTAGGTAGATTCGGTCATATATTAGTTAAAGTATGTGAATTTAATCATTAGGGTGTCATCTCTAGTTACTAGTAAGTAGTATATTTGGTCATGATTGATTTGGTTATTAGCTGATAAAAGTCCTTTACTATCTAGCCGATATGTATCGAAACAACAAATAACCAACTGTAGATAAGCTTCGGCCAGGTGGCTTTCTTCGAAACCTACGAGACCGGCGTGTCCTTGCGCAACACTGGCCGCGTCCCGGTGCGCTGGCATTTCAACGGCAGCGACGCCTTTGGCGGCGACACTTGCCCGGCTTTTATGCGGCTGACGCCAACCACGTCTAGGATTGACGTGGACTCGCAACAGTCAATCAAATTGTCGTTGTCGTTGAAGGACAGGCACATTGCCGAGGCGATGCGCCGGTGGGCCGAGGAGCAGCCTAATCCGGTGTTCAGACCAGAGGACATCCTTGTTGTGGTGAGTCTGGAATCCTGAGAATCTCATACCAGAATCTCACATCAGGATCTCATACTAGAGTCTTACATTAGAATCTCATACTTGAGTCTCATACAAGAATCTCACATCAGGATCTCATACAAGAATCTCACATCAGGATCTCATACAAGAATCTCACACCAGAATCTCGCATCAGGATCTCATACAAGAATCTCACATCAGAATCTTACATCAGAATCTCACATCAGAATCTCACATCAGAATCTCACATCAGGATCTCATACCAGAATCTGACATCAGGATCTCATACTAGAGTCTTACATTAGAATCTCATACTTAAGTCTCATACAAGAATCTCACATCAGAATCTCATATTAGAGTATCATGCAAGAATCTCAGATTAGAATCTCGTATTAGAGTCTCATACAATAATCTCTGTTTAGAATCTCATATTAGAGTCTCATACAAGAATCTCACATCAGAATCTCACATCAGAATCTCACATCAGGATCTCATACAAGAATCTCACATCAGGATCTCATACAAGAATCTCACATCAGAATCTCACATCAGAATCTCACATCAGGATCTCATACAAGAATCTCACATCAGGATCTCATACAAGAATCTCACATCAGGATCTCATACAAGAATCTCACATCAGAATCTCACATCAGGATCTCATACAAGAATCTCACATCAGGATCTCATACAAGAATCTCACATCAGAATCTCACATCAGGATCTCATACAAGAATCTCACATCAGGATCTCATACAAGAATCTCACATCAGGATCTCATACAAGAATCTCACATCAGGATCTCATACAAGAATCTCACATCAGAATCTCACATCAGGATCTCATACAAGAATCTCACATGAGGATCTCATACAAGAATCTCACATCAGAATCTCACATCAGGATCTCATACAAGAATCTCACATTAGAATCTCATATTAGTCTCATACAAGAATCTCACATCAGAATCTCACATCAGGATCTCATACAAGAATCTCACATCAGGATCTTATACAAGAATCTCACATCAGAATCTCACATCAGGATCTCATACAAGAATCTCACATTAGAATCTCATATTAGTCTCATACAAAAATCTCATCGAATCTATTAAAAAATCCCAGGCGCTGTCACCCCTAACACTGCCTCCCCTCCCTGCAGGTGCTCACTGGCGGGAAGCACTTCTTCCTCATACCACAGGCGGATCTGGTGCCCACCTGTTTCGGCCTGCCACTCGCCGTTGCCTGCCGACTCGCCCGCCCGGTGTCCCGGCTCGAACCTGACGACCTTCGAGCGGCCATCCGGCTGGCCTATCGCCGTGGCTCGGCCGCGGCGACTGGCGAAAATCCGGACAAATACGACGACGATGTAGAGAGCGTTTCGGCCAGTTTCGGACAGTTGCCGGGTGGGTGGATTGGGATTTGTGCGTGGATTGGGATAAATGTGTTGAGGATATCCCATAGGTATAAGTTGGTAGGGGATATCTCATAGGGTATTATTTGTAGGGATATCCCATAGGGATAAATTTGTAGGAGATATTCCATAGGGATAAATTTGTAGGAGATATTCCATAGGGATAAATTTGTAGGAGATATTCCATAGGGATAAATTTGTAGGAGATATTCCATAGGGATAAATTTGTAGGAGATATTCCATAGGGATAAATTTGTAGGGGATATTCCATAGGGATAAATTTGTAGGAGATATTCCATAGGGATAAATTTGTAGGAGATATTCCATAGGGATAAATTTGTAGGAGATATTCCATAGGGATAAATTTGTAGCGGATATTCCATAGGGATAAATTTGTAGGGGATATTCCATAGGGATAAATTTGTAGGGGATATTCCATAGGGATAAATTTGTAGGGGATATTCCATAGGGATAAATTTGTAGGGGATATTCCATAGGGATAAATTTGTAGGGGATATTCCATAGGGATAAATTTGTAGGGGATATCCCATAGAGATAAGTTGGTAGGGATATCCCATAGGGATAAATTTGTAGGGGATATTTTATTGGAATGATTCTAATACTCAGGATAACACAAAGAACATTCAAGGTGCTATGGTATCTGTGGATCTTGCGGATAGATATAATTATTCCCCTGGATCAACCTCTTCCCACTCCCGCATACTCAGGCTTCCTAACCGAGCCGCAGCCGCTTCCACGCGAGGTTGTCCGCCTCATCCGTCACATCCGCCGGCACCACCTGACTACTCAGGACCTGCTCACGGACGTGACCAATACCGAAGAGATTCTGCGCTCCGCTGAGCTGCTTACATCCACAGATCTGATGGACGAACTGCCGTTAGAGTCCATTGCCGGCAAGTCCTACCTGCAGACTCTGTTTGTCTATTTAGAGTGCCTGCCGGATTCGTTGTTGCCCGAGCCCGGCTCACCCCTGGCCGCTAATCTGCTCTGCTTGGTACTGGATTTGGCCCAGGTGATTTTTTATCATTTATTTATTCCTCATCTGATCTCTTTTTTACTCGTTTTTAGACCTTCAGTGCTTGACCCGCCCTATTTCCGCCCCTTCCCTTGCTTGACCCGCCCTATTTCCGCCCCTTCCTTTGCTTGACCCGCCCTATTTCCGCCCCTTCCCTTGGTTGACCCGCCCTATTTCCGCCCCCTTCCCTTGGTTGACCCGCCCTATTTCCGCCCCCTTCCCTTGCTTGACCCGCCCTATTTCCGCCCCCTTCCCTTGCTTGACCCGCCCTATTTCCACCCCCTTCCCTTTCTTGACCCGCCCTATTTCCGCCCCCTTCCCTTGCTTGACCCGCCCTATTTCCGCCCCTTCCCTTGCTTGACCCTCCCTATTTCCGCCCCCTTCCCTTGCTTGACCCGACCTATTTCCGCCCCTTCCCTTGCTTGACCCGCCCTATTTCTGCCCCCTGATGAACCTCGGTAGTTATAAAAGCGTCTCATCCGCCCCCGCTCCCTGGCAACCGCAGGAGCTGCTGGCCAACTCCGACAAGAATGGCGTCCACCGCGACCTGCTGTGCCGCCAGCTGGCCAGGGTTCTCTGCAAAGACCAGCCCGCCGGCTCGGAGCCTCGACAGGAGTCCGAGAGGCGAATTCTCGACTGCCTCAGCCGCTGCCTGTCAGATCAGCCTAGGGAGCCGAGGTTCCGGCTGCCTGCTGGGGCTCTGGGATCCAGCCAGCCTCTGCCGCTGTAGGGCCCTCTACTGTGCGTGTATAGTAATGCACTAGCTGTGTCTCTCTGCCCTTTTATTCACTCCATTGTGCTTTGTTAGCGCTGGGCTGTCGATATTCTCAATTCCTCAGGTTATCCATCCTGCCAGGTCCTTGCGGGCCAGCCTCTCAGATCCTCAGTTGCTGGGCCAGCCTCCCAGATCCCCAGTTGCTGGGCCAGCCTCCCAGATCCTCAGTTGCTGGGCCAGCCTCCCAGATCCCCAGTTGCTGGGCCAGCTTCCCAGATCCCCAGTTGCTGGGCCAGCCTCCCAGATCCTCAGTTGCTGGGCCAGCCTCCCAGATCCCCAGTTGCTGGGCCAGCTTCCCAGATCCCCAGTTGCTGGGCCAGCTTCCCAGATCCTCAGTTGCTGGGCCAGCCTCCCAGATCCCCAGTTGCTGGGCCAGCTTCCCAGATCCCCAGTTGCTGGGCCAGCTTCCCAGATCCCCAGTTGCTGGGCCAGCTTCCCAGATCCTCAGTTGCTGGGCCAGCCTCCCAGATCCTCAGTTGCTGGGCCAGCCTCCCAGATCCTCAGTTGCTGTGCCAGCCTCCCAGATCCTCAGTTGCTGGGCCAGCCTCCCAGATCCTCAGTTGCTGGGCCAGCTTCCCAGATCCTCAGTTGCTATGCCAGCCTCCCAGATCCTCAGTTGCTGTGCCAGCCTCCCAGATCCTCAGTTGCTGGGCCAGCCTCCCAGATCCTCAGTTGCTGGGCCAGCCTCCCAGATCCTCAGTTGGTGTGCCAGCCTCCCAGATCCTCAGTTTCTGGGCCAGCCTCCCAGATCCTCAGTTTCTGGGCCAGCCTCCCAGATCCTCAGTTGCTGGGCCAGCCTCCCAGATCCTCAGTTGCTGGGCCAGCCTCCCAGAGTGTCAGTTGCTGGGCCAGCCTCCCAGAGTGTCAGTTGCTGGGCCAGCCTCCCAGATCCTCAGTTGCTGGGCCAGCCTAGCTCCCAGATCCCCAGTTGCTGAGCCAGCCTCCCAGATCCTCAGTTGCTGGGCCAGCCTCCCAGATCCTCAGTTGCTGGGCCAGCCTCCCAGATCCTCAGTTGCTGGGCCAGCCTCCCAGATCCTCAGTTGCTGGGCCAGCCTCCCAGATCCTCAGTTGCTGGGCCAGCCTCCCAGATCCTCAGTTGGTGTGCCAGCCTCCCAGATCCTCAGTTGCTGGGCCAGCCTCCCAGATCCTCAGTTGCTGGGCCAGCCTCCCAGATCCTCAGTTGCTGAGCCAGCCTCCCATTGTCAAAAATCTAGCTTGGATTTGTTTTGGTGATTCAATGTCTCTTCCTCCTGGGTTTTATCCATCATTCCTATCTATTCAGTTTCCATGTGCCAGCTGTGAGCAACTACTACTACTACTTTCCAGTTGTAAGTAAGCAGTTGCGCTTGAATATTGAATCGCAGATGAATCTGTTTGAAATCGAACACTTCTTCAGTCGTGAACATTAGCAGGTGTTTAGAATGATACCTTGTTTCAGTGAACTCGTTTTGGCCTAATCAATATTAGAACCAATTTTTCTATGCTTATATTTGTATATTTTAATTGATAAACATTCTCTATTACAACTGTAGGTGTAAGCAGGGTTAATTAGTAGGTTTCTTACTTTTGAAAAATTACTCGAAAATAATCTGGTCTCGCTATAACTAATAAGCTATGGGCTTTGTATGTTGTGAATGATCTGAAAAGTATTTTTACGAGCAAGCTTTGTTTGTACACACACACAAAAATGGTATATAGATATACTTTATCTTTATATGAAGACATATTAATTAAAGCTAACTCTGCTTTAGATATCGTAGTATAAAGCTGCCTTATGACATTTTTTCATTTAAGTTTCTAAAGTTTCTAAAGCTGAAGTTTCTACTTTATGCTCCGTAGTTTCACGCTCCAGCACTCAACAACTTTGATATGAACCTACGCACACTACCCACACACAAACCAGCTAGCCCTCTGCCCCTATTAAACTGCAATGTACATTCACTGAGAACCAAGCCTGCCCAAGCTAGCCATCTGCCCCTATTAAACTGCAATGTACATTCACTAAGAACCAAGCCTGCCCAAGCTAGCCCTCTGCCTCTATTAAACTGCAATGTACATTCACTGAGGACCAAGCCTGCCCAATCTAGCCCTCTGCCTCTATTAAACTGCAATGTACATTCACTTAAAACCAAGCCTGCCCAAGCTAGTCCTCTGCCTCTATTAAACTGCAATGTACATTCACTGAGAACCAAGCCACCCCAGCTAGCCCTCTGCCCCTATTAAACTGCAATGTACATTCACTGAGAATCAAGCCACCCCAGCTAGCCCTCTGCCCCTATTAAACTGCAATGTACATTCACTGAGAACCAAGCCTGCCCAAGCTAGCCCTCTGCCCCTATTAAACTGCAATGTACATTCACTGAGAATCAAGCCTGCCCAAGCTAGCCCTCTGCCCCTATTAAACTGCAATGTACTTTGTGTGTGAGCCACCTGAACAAGCTGTGACTGATAATGGACAAGCGTGTCCAAATCAAATATAGTGCCAGACAGCACTGTAGAATGATGAAAGTCACTGATTATGATTTACCTGATTACACTCAATCTCGATAGCAAATTTATTTTTGTTTGCTGGTATTTTTCAATAAGATTTCTAATATATGTTTTTTCCGTATGTTTGTTCTTTATCAAGATAATACATGTTTTAACTTGTCTATCAACTCAGCTTACTGACAGGCACCCAGTGTTGTTCTGTATTTTATTCCATTTTCTAAATGCTTAGGATATCTGCAAATATACTTGATAAATTAATTGGCTTTATGTATGACACTCCAAGCAGTGTTGTCATATGTAAAATGCTAGATTATAAAATTCCTTATTTGCTTATTAAAATTCACTGCGGTGTAATGTTATTAAAGTTTGTAAAGCTACTCGAGTTCACATTTTTGCTTTATTCTTCAGTTGAAAATGGTTGACACCCATATGGCTGTAGTATCTTACATCCCATATGGCTGTGATATCTGACACCTTTCCCTGACACCCCACATTGCTGTGATATCTGACACCCATACGGCTGTGATATCTGACACCTTTCCCTGACACCCCATATGGCTGTGATATCTGACACCTTTCCCTGACACCCCGTATGGCTGTGATATCTGACACCTTTCCCTGACACCCCGTATGGCTGTGATATCTGACACCTTTCCCTGACACCCCACATGGCTGTGATAGCTGACACCCCATACGGCTGTGATATCTGACACCTTCCCCTGACACCCCACATGGCTGTGATAGCTGACACCCCATACGGCTGTGATATCTGACACCTTCCCCTGACACCCCATATGGCTGTGAAATCTGACACCTTCCCCTGACACCCCATACGGCTGTGATATCTGACACCTTCCCCTGACACCCCATATGGCTGTGATATCTGACAACTTCCCCTGACACCCCATATGGCTGTGATATCTGACACCTTCCCCTGACACCCCATATGGCTGTGATAGCTGACACCTTCCCCTGACACCCCATATGGCTGTGATATCAAACACTTTACGCACAGCATTTCGTAAAATTCTACGAATATACGCGTTAATGCTACTATTGCTACACAAATGGCATGTTTCTCTTTAATAAATATGTACTCATTGTAAATGTATACATAGGTGGTTAGTTGACAGTAGTATTGTGAGTATATTTTAATATTTTTCTCAAGTATGAAGCGACACAGTTTGAAATCAGTATAAACTTGAAGAGTTTAACTTTCCGTCACCAATTATGATATAGTAAGGTTTATATATAGGTTAGATCATGGGTACCTTCGGTTCAAGTTCTGAAACTAAGTAATGATGGGCTTATGGTATATGCAGCTTATGTTACAGTATAGTTAGGTTCGAGTAGTTAACAGTCAGAAAATAAGGCCATCAACAATATAAGGACATGACGTGTAATGTTAGATAAATCTGACAGAACAGGAGAGTTGTTATTACAGGACAACTTCAAGGCTCTAGTCATTCGATCAAGCTCTAATGCTTATAGAAGGCAATGTATAGTATACAGGATAGTTTACTCTACTTTATAATGTACTAAAGTATTCTATTAAGCTCAGAACTTTTTCTATGCATGTCAGTAATATACACCCAATTGGTTTTGGGCCATAGACAAATGAGCAAAAAGGGCAGGAAAGTGTAAAGACCGATATCTGGTGTCACAGAGAAAAGCGTCACAGTAACGAGTGTACAGTGGTCTACTGGAGGCATCTGGATGCAGGTGACAACGATAGTCCGCTAAATGACTGATTGGCGCACTCTGCGTTGGCCGTCCAGATCACCGGATATGAACTCGATTGAGCCCGTGTGGGATTTCCTGAAGCGCACGATTCGGTGCAACAATCTCTATCCCCCCAGAACATGGTCCAGCTGTGCAATGCGCTTTCATTCGCGTGGCAACAGCTTCCACAGGGACTTTCTGCGGCGCCTTGTTCGGGAATGCCTCGACGAGTGAGCGGTCTGTTGGACGCTCGTGGTTGCTATCTATACCTGTTACTGGCTGTGCTTTTGACACGTACACAGCGTGGAAATGGGCATGGACTTGTTTCGATGTTCATTCTTTGTTGCCTTATTTTGATTGTCTATGGCCCAAACATAGTTAAAAAACTTTCAATCCCTAATCGTTCAGCTAGTGTAGCCTTTTGTGCAGTACGTGGACACTTTTCAATGTTGCTGAGTGTAGCTTTTTGCAGCCCATTTGGGCCTACGCGCATTTAATTTAATCCAAAATAGGTTTGCCAATGCAATGGAGCTTTTGTCTATGGTAGCAAGGCTGTCCATAGTTTCATTTGCAATTGCTGCGGGGAGCAAGATCGGCCCCAGAATAGTGGACCATATGCTAGGCTGTCGAACGAATTCCATTGGCTTGTGATCCAAGCACTCGACAGAGGTGAACACCCAAAGGACATTGCTGATGGTTGCTGAATGTTAAAAGAAAATATGGTTTGCAGCATCCATCAGCGCGTTGAAACTCTGCTGGCAGAGATAGCCTGCGAAAAGGGTGGCAATCGACAAGACAAGTTGCTCGATAGCCTCAGGTCCAACTGCTAGTCGATGCAGTTGAGACGAACCCTTTGTTTCCGTTGAAGAGTTCCAGTTGGTTATCAGATTTCGACTATCAGCAGAGCTCTGGAAAAGCGACTGAAAATTGTTGGTGTAGAGACGCTGACATTTTAGCGGTACGCAACAACCTGGAGACAGTTGCGAGAAGGCAAGAGTTTGTACAATGGCTCACTGGCGTTTGGACCAAATTGATGCTTGTTGGACCAAATTAAATGCCGCTGTGCCAGCTTTGCTACCATAGACAAAAGCTCCATTAGATTGGTAAAAAGTATCTTGGATTAAATCCAATGCGGGCAAGCCCAAATGGGCTGCAAAAATCGATACTAAAAAGTTGCATATCTATACGAGTATATATGATTGGAGCTGAAAACCGGTAGCAATTCAAGAAAGCGACATTGCACGGACCCAATGAACCTCTAGTTGACTTCAGCAGTAGACCTTGTTGGAATATGGCAACAGAAGTGTTCAGTAATCGCTTGTCAGTCTTGTAGCGCTTGAAGTAAATCAAAAGTACATCATCGTTAATCAATGCTAGGATTGGCTTGTCTCTCAGTCAAGTTTCTCAATAAGAGATGCACGAGTTGTCTATGGCCCAACCTGTCTTCATTCTATAGGCTTTCAACCAAAGAGTATTGAGGTCGCCTAGTATAGAGTGCCAATAAGGATGAAAATCTGAAGCCGATTTTTAGAATCCACCCACCCACTCCGGTCACCAAGCTTTTTAGTCTATGGCACTTTGGATATCCGTTTCCCGCTGAAAAATAGGGACGGATATTTGCAGGTTCGAATATAGCGTATCCGGATCCGGATAGGGGCATGCACTTTTCCGAATGAACGGCCGGATATGTCCAGATATGACATTTTATCCGAACTATATCCGGACAAGTTGTATCCGGACGAATATCGGGATTATCACCCGGATATGTGACTGATCTGGACAAAAATTTCTGGACTTTTCATCCGGATACCGAACTATATTCGGTTACTTGGTTCGGAAGTATGGTTCGGATACTCTACTATATCCGGACAAGTCATATCCGAACGAATCATCCGGATATGTGGCTCAAATATCCGGCCTTATAGCGCCAGATACATTTCCGGACTTTCGTCCGGATTCAATCTACGTATCCGACCGTTTCGTCCGGATACAGAACTATAATATCCGAACAAAACATCCGGATATGTAAAGTTGGCGTCACTTATCCGAAGAAACTACCGGATATTCTCCAACTGAACGGATACAGGGAATATCCCGCCGAATTTTTTAAAAACCGAACCAAAGTCCTTCCCTTTTTTCAACGGGTTTACGAGCTCTACCCGTAGCATGGCAAGAAGCAATTCAAATTACATGTATCGCATTTTTAGGTCCGATTGAAAAAATCTTTGCTTGAAATCTTTTTTGATTGAAAAAAAAGATTTCTAGTTCTCACCTATTGTCCTGTTTGCTGAGGCTACATGTACGAGTACCTCAAGCTGACTCTTATAAAGTGCCCACAAATAGGTTCAGTGTCTTTAGCCAACAAAAAATGGTCTTAGATCGCAATAAATATAGGTCAATTCAGTCGATTAAATGGACTTACATGAACTTTGAAGACTTAAAATGTTTTAGGAATGACAATTAGGTACGAGTACCAGCATGTTAATATTCAATATACCTCTGCATTGTAATAATAACCTATGCATTATTGCTCGACATTATACTGTCGTAGTAATAGCACTAGCGCTTGGAAATCTTCAACATTTAAGAATCTGTTCTGAGGGTACAGTTCTCTTCAAATTTGACCATGGTATATAAATAGTAATACGAGCGTACGCTCGTAAACTAGCCTTGACGATAACGTAAAGACGTTGAAATGCATTGGCATTATTAAATATTGACATACTGGTAACTACACATCGCTTGAAGGCTTATTTCTAAATTTACGATGTAAGTTCTCACTTCGAACAAGGAGCGGACAACGACGAGGTTCCAGACTTGACGGACAGAGCCGAACCGTAGGTGTCTTCGCGCCTCAACGACGATGACCTCGACGTTGATGAAGAAGTAGCGGCCAGCAGCAGTCTCGGCCCGCCGACCAGACGGGCAAGTCGAAGTCGGAACGACTTTCGCAGGTAGGGTGCGCTCATGCCATAGGTGAAAATGTTAACGGCATTGTGCAGCAGCATGACAAAATGGGTCGCGTGGATCCAGTAGTTGAACAATGTTCCATTGCCATTGTTCAACTCATCCGTAACGTCGTAGTAGTTGATGTTCTGCGATCGGAACGCTTCGATCATCTGGACGACGGTGTTCGGAGCGGTGAAGGCTAGGAAAACGCAGGACACGCCGATGAGCGAGCCGAACGACTTGTCGTCAACGCAGTAGCCGCTTCCTCTTGACAGTTGTCGAAGGTGTCTGGTTCTGAGCGCGATCAGGGCGCAGTTTCCGGCCAGGACCAGCAGCAACGGAATTACCGGGAACACCAGAGCCAGCCACATCTTCTCCAGGCCGTAGGAGAAGACTGTAGATTCGTATCGCCAGCACTGGATAAAGAAGTCCGAGTCCAGAACTACGAGACGGTAGCGAGTGAACAGCAGCGGACTGCACATGGCCGCTACGAGAACTATGAGGCCTAGGATGAGCAGGCGGTGGACTCGTCTAGAATAGAGCGAATGCCAGAACGGTCTAACCAAGGTGGCCAGCTTAGTGTAAGTCAGCGCAACCACCAGCCAAGCTACGGATCCGGCTGTGAAGATCTCAAAGAATGGAATCAACTTGCAGGTGAGCTGCGACGCCTCCTGAGCGAAGATGTCGAAGTAGAGCGACAAGATAATTGGTAGCAGGTTGCACCACAGACAGAGCAAGTCAAGCACTGAAAGAGCCAGGAAGTACATGCAGCTGATGCTCTCGGACAGGTTTACCAAGCTGAACAGCAGCGCAATCAGGTTGCTCACAGTTCCGATGAGTAGCAGGATCGGATAGCCGTATCGGATTAGTTGAGCCACGGCGCTTAGCTTGCCAGGCAGGGAAGCCTCGAAAGTGGGATTAATCCACATCCTGTTGGGAATTCTGAGCGCGTCGAAATGGCCAAATATGATCAGCTCGATGAATTCGATAATCCGATGAGTTGTATTGTAATAGTCGAAGTTACCGCTGCGAGCGACGTGCGAGAGTAACTTGTACTGTAGTACAGAGGTCATGCTGTCGTGATGCTGACTGCTGCTCTGGCTGTTCGGGTTGCCTCGGGCCAGGTCTTCGAGTTCGCAGCGCGGGCGAAGCAGCAGCCTCGGATCCGACAGCTGCATCAGGAGGGTTTTGCGACAGTCTGGCGGTACGTCAACCTCGGGCAGGCAGCTTTTAGCGAAGGTGTACAACGTCTCAGCGGTGCGGTCGCCCGAGTGTCTGAGAAGGTTGCTGTAGGTGACGTAGGGCTGCCCCAGCTGCAGGTAGAGCCTCACGTAGACAAACAAAAACGGCTTGGTGTCGCCGCCGCGAAGGCTCTCGATGACAAAGTCCATGAGCGTTATAGTGAGCTCCTGCACAGTGGGATAGTTGCTGCCGAATATCAGGCTAGGATAAACTCGAAAATGGCACAGCACATTGTAGTCGCTCATCTTGATGCCTTCAAATGCTTGGTTGAACGTTTCAAACAGTTTACTGCGCAGGGTGAACACCAGCTCTGAGAATTGCCGGTATTCGTCTTGCTCCATGACTTTGACGTACTTTTTCAACTCATTGAGCAGGTGGATCACCTCTGGACGAGTCATATTTCTCTCCGGCAAGTGGTTAAGCATCGCATGAGTTGACTGCGGAAGCTGCGAGCCGCCTGATGCAGCCACCAGCGGCAGTGCAAGCACCGCAATCAGTAATCTAATTGATGCCAGAATGGAATTCATGCAGCACTTGAATCAATGCGCAATTTTGTTCCGCAATCTCTGCCTGCTTTTCGGTGGTTAAGTTTGACGCTTCGCTCTCTTTGCGTGAGAAGCGGAGCAGTTGGCTGTGCAGGCTTGTGGCAGACTTGGCCTTTTTGCATGAGGTTGAATCTAAGAATCTAGAAGCTACGCCGCTGAATTGGTCTTATCAATGCCTTCACCGGAGGCGTTCTATGAGAAACAATGGGCGAATTGTGTCCCAGAAAAACAGCAATTTGTCTGTTGATTTCCTTCTTATTAGTGGTTATAGGCAAATTTACGAGTTATTTATTGCCGCAATAAATTACACGCTGTCGCAAAAAGTGCTTATAGCTAGTAATAAAATATGTGCCATCACGCATGCACTTATCTTCAAGGCGGATATGTGTAATCGTTTATTTAATATTATTCAATATCTTACATAATTTAATACTCCCGAGCTATAAACCAAGTAAAATTAACAGTAAGTGTATCCTAGAAATACTAATGGAACTACTATGTATTAAATTTGAACCTTAGAAAATACTAATCGTGATTAAAAAAGACAGTCATTTAAATGAATCATGCAAGACATGCACTTGGCTCGACCATAGTTTTTTTCAGTCAAGCTGACAAGCCAATCAAGTGAAGAATCCCGATTTGCTGCAACAGCAGACACTGCCGCGCAGCACTGCACTCGGCCATAGACAGGGGCGTCGCCATGGATTTTATGGTGGGGGGGGGGCAAAGCCAAGAATGACTAAATTTTGGCACTCATTTTAGCGCCGCAGGCACTCATTTTAGCGCCGCAGGCACTCATTTTAGCGCCGCAGGCATTCCTTTTAGCGCCACAGGCACTCATTTTGGCGCCGCAGGCACTCATTTTAGCGCCGCAAGCACTCATTTTAGCGCCGCAGGCACTCATTTTTGCGCCGAAGTCGCTATATTTTGGCGCCCTGAAAAAAAATTATTGATTACCACAACGGCTCACAAGGTGGGGTGAAGGGGGGGGGGAAAAAACATTGGCATGTTCCCCCAGAGCTTTTACTGGGGGACATTGGCTGGCCCCCCTGTCCGTCCCCCCCCCCGGTGGCGACGCGCCTGGCCATAGACAATGCAGCCAATCAAGTGGTGACCTCCCCATTTGCACTCTCCCACAGACTGTCCTGACTTCGGGTCCAACTATTGGAGTGACTTGCACGACAACTACTCTCCCACGGTCAATATTTAAGAGTATTTTAAACTAAGGATTCCATCTAACAGGACTTGATGGCTTTATTGTCGATGCATGGTCCATTGCAAGCGAATGGGGATTCTTGAACTTGATCGCCTTAATTATCAACAAAAGCAATACTTTTCTAAAGGCTGATATGGGTGCACTAAAGTTTTAGGAATAGGGTCTTTTTACTTAGAATCAAGAGCATAATATATTACATTTTGCATTTGAATTTCCGTGAAATCTGTGACAGATTCTAAGAAACTGACTTATTATTACAAAAAAACTTTGTGCGCGCGGAGAAATCAATCAGTAATAGCAATAGTTATCTGAGAAGCCAATAAATGCATGTCAAACGGGAATAAAATTTGCTAAAAATCTTAACCAAATTGTCTTTTAGAATGTCACTCACTATATTCAATGAAAATCACGTCGTCACTTCTTTCCTCGCTTCTTCTTTCCCGCCGAGTTTTTCTTCTTGCCGCCTCCGGCGCTGCTGGATTTTTTCTTTTTTGAGCCGGCCGACTTGGCCGATTTCGACGACCGGCCCGACTTGGCCGATGCGCCGCCGACGCCGCGTCGGCCGCTGCCGCGTCCGCTGGCCGCCTCATCGGCCGGGTCGCGCGGTTTTGTCACGAATTCGACTCGTTTACCCTGGCAACGCTTCTGGTTGCAGACCCGGCACTGGCCCGGCTCCTTCATGCGGCCGTAGAAGTCGCCAAGTAGGCACTCCTTGCAGAATCGGGTGCCGCACCATTTGCACATGTAGGTCTGCATGAGGCATCGATTATGCTTGCGGTTGTAGTTCTGGGGAACCCCGAAGTCTGGTTTTAGTTTGGTACGGTCTAAGTCTAAGAAGGCTGTAGCCCAGTGGTCAGAGCGTCGGACTCACGACTTGAAGGCCGGGGGTTCGATTCCCGACCCCACTCGGAACAATTTGTGTTTTTGAGCAAGACACTTAACTCTGCGTTCTTCAGTTCACCCAGCTGTAAAATGGGTGCCAGCATTAGCTGGGGGTAATTGAGGGTGTGTGTGGCGTAATGTAGTTTGCATGCACGTCTTCCCATCAGGGCAAGTGTAATCAATTATTATTATATTCTAAATTGAGGATTGATGAATGTTCTAGTGAATGTTTCAGTGGAATGTTTGTGAAATCGTAGGATGTTTGTGGAATCGTGGAATGTTTGTGAAATCGTAGGATGTTTGTGGAATCGTGGGATGTTTGTGGAATCATGGGATGTTTGGGGAATAGTGGGATGTTTGGGGAATAGTGGGATGTTTGGGGAATAGTGGAATGTTTGGGGAATCGTTGGATGTTTGTGGAATAATGGGATGTTTGTAGAATAGTGGGATGTTAGGGGAATAGTGGGATGTTTGGGGAATAGTGGGATGTTTGGGGAATAGTGGGATGTTTGTGGAATAGTGGTATGTTTGGGGAATCGTTGGATGTTTGTGGAATCGTGGGATGTTTGGGGAATCGTGGGATGTTTGTGGAATCGTGGGATGTCTGGGGAATCGTTGGATGTTTGTGGAATCGTAGGATGTTTGGGGAATCGTGGGATGTTTGTGGAATCGTGGGATGTTTGGGGAATCGTTGGATGTTTGGGGAATCGTGGGATGTTTGGGGAATCGTGGGATGTTTGGGGAATCGTGGGATGTTTGGGGAATCGTGGGATGTTTGGGGAATAGTGTGAATTTTAGCCACCGTGAAGTTTACAGAATTAAGAATTAGGTAGATAGTATTAGATATTATATAATATATTACGAGCGTACATGTCCTCAACCGGGAGGGCATTAAAGAGTATCAGCTACAGCTACAGACCCCTGTCACGTTACGAAACTATGGGGCGTCTCAAAGATTCACAGTTTCACATTCGTGGCAGCTGCAGATGTTTAAACTTACCGAATCGACAAGGGAGCAGCCCCATCGGCACATGGCAACGAGCAAGCCGCGAGCTCTTGAATGTCTCTGAAAATGACTTGATTTTTAATCTATTGAAGTGTTGCAGGAACCTATAGAAACCATATAGAATCTGGTCTTTATCGAGCTTTGAATAAAAAACAAATTTTTTTTTCGGCTACACTGTACGAGTTTAGACGGTTAAGCAGCGTAAAAACGGCTTGCACAACTACCCTCTCTCTCTCTCTCTCTCTCTCTCCCTCTCTCACCGCTGTTGCTAAGGGCGATAGAAAGCAGGCTTTTTCTGTCTGTCTCTCTCACTTGAGTCGCGCGCAAATGCTAACGCATTCTCAGTAATTGTTGGCCTGTAGCTTTATGCGATCTTTTCTTGCTCCTTTGGCTATTGGATCGTAGTAGTATTTCTCTCTCTCTCTCTCTCTCTACCTCTTTCTCGACCCCTCCTAGAGCTCTCAAGGCTTTTTTCTCGTCGCTCTCTGCGACCAAAGCTATACTAGCTATAGCTAGCTATAGGCCCTTTTAAGTTGACGCGTGTGCGCTCTTTTCAAGCCAGTTGAATTATTAAAATGAGCGCGCGGCTGATTTGACAGCAAATGCAGAGTCAGGCCGAGAGATGCACGAACAATTCTATCTAATAAGAGGAATCTTAACCTGCATGTAATGGCATAGTTGCATGATGGTGCGCACAGACGCAGAGGATTATCCATTTTACTTGGGAATCCCATTTTAACTTTGAGGTACACCGTTGGTCTATGCAGACTAGATATTAAGCCTTGAATTTTGCCTAGCAGCAATCATACGATTGGGGAGCAATGAAAAACGATCCTGATTGGAACACATGCAGTATACCCTGTAGCTGCGATTGATTTTCCCGCTGCTGGGCTGGCATCAGCGAAGTTATATTCTTGAGTCGAGTGCAATAATGCCATCATAAATACATAGCCATTCTAGGCCATGTTTTCCATGAATCCAATTGACTAATTTATATGGTACACCATTTGCTGCTCTCAAATCTAATCTATAATCCTAAACAAAAATCAGGTTTCGAAACCAAAATAGACAACAGGCATTTGAGTCGTCGCATCTACAACTCTGTCTGCAAAAGGTTAACTACTATATAAGGATTTTAATTTGTATTTTTTAACTTTCAGTCAGCTTTCCTCGTAAAAATTTCTTGCTATGATCGCTTCTTTGTTTAAGAGTTCGATTTTTATTTGAAAATCATCAAACAACAGCTGCCATTGCTAATGCTATTTCAGGATGTATATTCAGTAGGTATATTGCATATTAATAACATATTTATGCATTATATTTACTTATGTCGCTTGCCACATCCCAGTTTGCGTTTTAATTTTGTCATATTTCGAGACCCCATAGCCTATACTACTAGAAGTAGTAAGTTTACTTGAGAGTTCAATCAATTAGCTATTTGTAAAAAGCTACGAAATATTCATTCACATGCGCCTTTTGTTGTCACGGGAGCATCGAGTAAAACAAATGTTTACTTATTTTTGTAATATAAGTAAAATTCCAACTAGTAATTAATTAGTCTAAACAGTCAAAAGTAACTTTTAACTGATTTTTTAACCTTTTAAAAAATTTTATCAGGAAATTTTATCAGCTGATCTAAATTAAAGAATTTACTTCTCTTTCGGACGCGTACATTGTTCAATCAACATTTAAGTATTTATTTATTTTGCTCTTTAACACTCTAACACTTGAGAGAAAGATAAAAGGTATTCTTGCTTGTTGTTGTCAGACCAATTCATTCAGCAAAAAAGTTTAAGACATGGCTGGTAGACATCCTCATTCAAGTGCTGTCAGAGCTTTACAACAGGAGCTCAAAAGTCTAAATGATGAGCCGGTCGAAGGGTTCAAAGTAAAGCTTAAAGATGAGGACAATATATTTGAATGGGACGTTGCCATTTTTGGCCCACCTGGAACTCTTTATCAGGGAGGATATTTCAAGGTATGACAATAAAATTATGGTTTAAATGCTTCTGTTCAATTTTGATACTTGTTTGTTAATGTTATTTGCTTTGCTGCCTTTGCATTGCATAATTTACCAAACTAACCAAGTCTTCAATTAAGTCAAGATTATGTGAACCAACCTAAAGCTATTATGTTAACTTTATTTGGGCCTAGATATAAATTAACTACTGGCCTATCGTGGTATTATAATTGTTAATTAAAAAGCATCCATTTAGTTAGCACCTAACCTTGGCTTTACCCTTAGTTTATTTTCTGGATATGAAAAATTTAGGTCTAAACAATATAGCTAGTAAATTTGAAACCTATATAAGCCAAGAACTAGGACTAGAGTATAGCCCTATATATCAAATCTATATTATTTATAGTAGTCTAGATTTTATTAGAAAAATATCTTTTTATTACTCTTTATTATTATGTTGGCTTTTTAGCTTTTATATTTATTGAATAAGAAGCCCCCTATTGCTTTTACAAAAATTAATAACCATATGATCCATTTGAATTCATGCCTAAAGTCTAAGAAAACATTTTTGTTATGTTGCACACATATGCCCAACCTCAAAATTTGTCTAGATTTGCAACTTAGTTTCTTTTGATTTTGAATTAGTTCCTTCTAATTGCAACTTAGTTCCTCTTGATTGCAACTTAGGTCCCCTAATTGTGACCTAATTTTTACTTTGTATATGACTTTTCTTGCCTTTCTTGTTTTTTTCTCTTTCTTTTTCTCTCTTTCCTTTCTCTCTCTCTTCTCCCTCCTTTCTTTTACTTTTCTCTTCTTCTTTCTTTTTTCCCCTAATTTTTTGTTTTTTGTGTTTTTGATTTTGTGACTTACCTTGGCTGGTAGCCATTTCACCCATCTAGTTTAGACCAGTGGCTATATTGTGCTGCAAATTCGCTCCAGGCTAAAAAATGGTGCAAATATGCAAAAAATTTGACCATGGTGCAAAAAATTAAAGCAGCAGTAAGCGCAAAAAAATAACTTATTTTTCAAATGTTCAAAAACATTTTTTGATTTTTTACACAGAAAAGAGGGGTTTCTATTAGTTCCAAGCTTTTGTCTATGGCCAACATCAACAAATCTGATGACTCATCACTAAATTCAATATCAATTTGCACTCCATATGCCCAAATAAGAGTAGGCTAAATAAAGGAGCATTAGTTTGCACTGCAAAGATTGGTAGGGAGTGGACTATCTAGTGTTTTAGTATCTGTGAACTAGATTTACAAGTTATACTAGATAATGAAAAGGATATTTTTGGTCACTACTCACTAAGTAGTACATAGACTTGCAGACATTGCTAGACATCGTAACTGTGTTGTGACTGTCAATATCTTTTTGATAAAAATATATGAGTGCGTGATCATTATAAAAGAGCAGACTTTTTGCCTATGGTACAGTGTGGAATTTAGCCAAAGAATGATAAGAATTTTCCATATTTTTGTTAAGTATAATGCCTTTTTTAAAGTATCACTCCAGTGTTTTTTTGGGGCTATGTATATACTGATAGCTCAATTTTTTTTGTATTGGCGCAAAAATTTCAGGTTGGCTTGCTATAGCCACTGGTTCGGACGGGTCGGATGGGTATTGGGCAATATGACTATGCATATTTTCTGTAATATTTTGGCAAAATAATTTTTGTTTTAAACCATCAATAAAGTTAATATAAATAGATACAATTCTAGCAGAAGAAAAAGCAACTTGCACTCACTGCAATATATTAAGAAAAACAGTTAATAGTGATTAAGGAAGAAGAATTCTAAGTCAATATATTTAAAGT
This sequence comes from Macrostomum lignano, assembly GCA_002269645.1. Classification (NCBI taxonomy): domain Eukaryota; kingdom Metazoa; phylum Platyhelminthes; family Macrostomidae; genus Macrostomum; species Macrostomum lignano. Next base: position 275,581 of record NIVC01000014.1, read on the forward strand.
ATGTTTTCCAAGTTGATTTATTTTTTCAAGTGAGGTGAAATACATAAGCATATACAGTATATACCACTAAGAAGCAAAAGTGTTGAGTAAAAGAATACAAAGTAGATCCTAACAGTACATATAAGGTACTGGAGGCTATGACCCACTGATCTCAGTAATGCCCAAGACTAGAAATATATGCAGTACATATACCAGTAGACTATATACTGCTCAGGCCAAAATAACAATAGAATGCTACTAGAATAACAGTAGAACGCTGCCTATGAGGGTTTAATTAAATACTTAGAATATATACTGAGAAGAATAATTCTTAAACTAATACTCACATATATACTTGGATCAATACTTAACCTATGCTTAAATAAATACTCAGATTAAAACTTAGATTAACACTAAAAATATTACTTAAACTGATTCTGTGAAATTAAAAGTTAGGATAATAAATCTATATTAGAATTAGAACAGTATTGGTGGCAACAACATGAGACAAAGTAAGCCCTTTCACAACTTTGGTAAGAATTTTAATGAAGAGAAGTAAACCTTGTAACAACTTGGTAGCATTAGTGGAATTTCTAAGAGGGAACAATAAACCTTTGTAGCAGTGGTGGGATTTATAGGTAGAGAGGAAAAATGCCTATATAAAATTTTTGTCATTTTAAATAAAATTTTATTGTAGGCCTACAATTATACAAAATAGACATTTTTGTAAATTTAATCTCTTTCTCAATGGCAAAATCTTTAGCTTCTTTTGTTATATAAATAATAACAGAATGTGTTTGGTGTCACAGGGTATATAAAGCATTTAATAAATTATAAAAATAGATATTATATTAAAGGAGAGAAAGTTCATTTTTCTGATTATTTTATATATAAAATTTGGATCCATTTTTATAGTGCAAAATTTGCTACTTGATTGTTATTGTTTAGTGGCCCAACCAGGAAGGAAATGGAGAGCAATCACCCCTCCCCCTTAGGTGGAGACCTGAAAAAATCAAAGGGAGGCCAAGTAAATTTTCATCAAAAAACAAAGCCACCCCCTCTACCCTTCCTTGGTCTTTATCCTCTAGAATCTGCCCCCCTCAACAAATTTCTGGTTGCACTACTATTGATATTGATATTAATAATATTAACAGTGCTATTTTTCTTCTTTAGGCTAGTTGACTATTCAATTCGCTTAAATTACCAGTAATTATTTTTCATTGATCCATCAATAGGTGAAGGTTGGTATTATTAATAATTCATATAGGTAAGCATAGATATAATATATAAAATACTGCGCTCAACACTTTTAGGCCTCAATGCTGTTTCCTATGGACTATCCATACTCGCCGCCTTCAATCTCCTTCATTTCGAAGATGTTTCATCCTAACATTTATGATGTAAGTAGCCTTATTTCATTGTGTTTTGGCTGCCAGATGGACAGGCAGACAGACAGGCAGACAGACGAACAGACAGACGGACAGAAAGACAGACACAGATAGACAGAGAGGCAGACAGACAGACATCAAACAGCCAGATACAGACACTACAGACAGACACCACTAAGACGGAAATGCAAAGACATAATGGACGGTAGACTGTACGGTAGCTTTTAAATAATAGAGTGACAAACCATCAAACCAGATGACACATCTATCTAACACACAATTTAATTGGCTTCCAGGACGGCAAGGTGTGCATCTCAATTTTGCATCCGCCTGGCGATGACCCAGCCAGCGGTGAGCTGCCCTCGGAACGGTGGAATCCAACGCAGAATGTGCGCACTATACTACTCAGCGTTATTTCCCTCCTAAACGAGCCCAACACATCTTCGCCGGCTAATGTTGACGCGTCGGTCATGTTTCGTAAATGGAAAGAAAACAAGAGCGACGACTATGTGAAAATTGTTGCGTAAGTGGGACAAAAAGGTCAAACCATATCATCAGGTCAGACCCTCTTCAACCCTACCATAGTAGGTCAAACCCTTTCAAAAGCTACCATAGGTCAGAACCTCCCCAAACCTACCATAGAAAGTCAGACCCTCCCCAAGCCTACAATAGGTCAGACCATCCCCAAACCTACCATAGAAGATCAGACCATCCTCAAAGCCTACCATAAAAGGTCAGACCCGCCTCAAACCTACCATAGAAGGTCAGACCATCCCCAAACCTACCATAGAAGGTCAGACCCTCCCAAAACCTACCATAGAAGGTCAGACTCTCCCAAAGCCTACCATAGAAGGTCAGACCCGCCTCAAACCTACCATAGAAGGTCAGACCTTCCCGAAGCCTACCATGGAAGATCAGACCATCCCCAAACCTACCATAGAAGGTCAGACCCTCCCAATGCCTACCATAGGTCAGACCCTTTCCCAGCGTGAATTTCGTCTCAGAATGCCAACTGTCACTTCGATTCAGACGCAATCACCTTTAACCGCCTAACTCCGCCTTAAAACCCGGTGCAGCAAGCAGGTGGAGAGCACCCGTCGAGATGCCGAGGCTGACGGTGTTGTGGTGCCCACAAGAGTGGAAGACTACGTTGTCAGGCAGACTAGCGGCGTTGACATCGAGGACCAGCATAATGCCTACGACTATCACTATGACGATTATGACGATTATGGAGACGACTGCGACACCGACGATTCAGAGGATGCTGACGCTCCGGCAGCCGATGTGACGCAGCAGCCGCCGCCACCGACGCGTCAAAACGGCGCCTCTGCGGCATCGAATCGAGCATCATGAGTTGTCACCCAACCCCTCTCCCTCAGTCATTGTTTGTAGCATTCCCTTTATCCTCCCTTCCCCCTACTGTTATTGGTTACTTCAACTTGCTACTGTGAAAATCTGAAATCTTCACTAAATTATCGCTATACACAGATAATATGCATGCGACAGCCACAGGTTTTAGAATAACCAGATCTGTCACTCGCAATTAAAGTTGTAAAAAATTAGAGCGTCTATTAACACTCTTTTTCAGTAGTTTGTCTACACACTGTCACTTTAATTTGATGTAGCAGCTGAAGTTTCCTTTCCTTCCTCGAGTTTTGCGGCCTCCGCAGCATATGGGGTTAAGAACAAACAGCAAGCATTTAACTCGATGTACACAATTGAACTCAATACAGTCTGAAGGAGGCAGGCCTAATCTGGCTCAGCCAATGAGAGAGCAGTAAGGAGAGAGGCAAAGTCAGACAGACGAAAGTCAGTCTAGGTGGCAGGCCCATTCTGGCTCAGCCAATGAGAGAGTAGCAAGGAGAGAGGTTAAAGTCAAACGGAAGAAACTCCGCCTAGGGGAGGTCCAATCTGGCTCAGCCAATGTGAGAGCAGTAAGGAGAGAGGTTAAAGTCAGTACCAAGCAGGCAAGAGGAAAGCCAAATTGTTTATCGGCCTGGCTGGGGGCTTAAGCGTCATCTCCTTTCTCTCTTGCTCGCTATCCACTGGATTTGGCTTCAAGTTTCCTGAAATCTTCCGTCTTAAATTAATTTATTCTTTAATGAATACTTTAGAGCCTGAAGCAGTCTGAAATCGTTGAAGATGCTAGTTTAATGGTCTGGTTTTAGAAAACTCTAGGCGACTATTGCAGCTTCAAAATATTTAAATGAACCTTGTTAAATTCGCTTATTCAATAATCGACAAAAAGCGCTAATTTAGCTACGGAAAAAGTAGTACTTTAGCACAATTTATGTGCTAATTTCGTACTAAAAGTAGTGCGAAAGAAAGTCAAGCTATGTATTATCTGTGTCCCTGATAACTTTTATCAGAGCGACGTTAATGTGCGTTTCCTAAATATTAATACTATAGTAATACTAATAGTAATACTTTATCAAAAAATTCTTAAATTATTCAAGCTCTTGAGTTCACTTATTGAATTTCTTTTCAATAATCTAGGCCTCTGTGTTCTTGTGTGATCATATATGTATAAATTATTAATATTATTATTAACTACCTCTAGCATGTTTGTCTGACTATCCCTCTTCTCAGTCTGTCTTTCCCTCAATTACTTTTCTTTCTTTCGTTTTATTTTCTTTATTCCATGCTCCAAAATTGTTTGTCCGCTAATATTGTGTCGTCTTTAATAAAATACTTTAAAAATGTTTGTTTTAACTGATCTTCTTGCAAAATTAAGCTTATAGATTGTGTTCTTGTTCTTGCCGATGACCATTGTGCATCATTGTGCAGCCTCCCCCTGCGTCTCCCCCTCCGTCTCCCCCTGCGTCTCCCCCTCCGCCTTCCCTGCATCTCCCCTTCCTATCTTCTCTTTCACTCTCTCTTCCGCTTGAAAAAGTACACTCTGACCGTTCTTACCGTTCTCTCTTAACTCTATTGCTGTTCTATTTTTGTCTCTGACAGTAGACTGGCAAGACCAGGCCTTCCAGTTAATGCCAAGATCGATTTTTCTTGGTGTCAATCTTTAACTTAATCAAAATCATTTTTTGTGTACTCTATCTGTATTTATCTATCCTTATAATATGAAGATCGAAAGCATGCTAGATGTACCACTCTGTCTACTTTTACTAGCGCCTAAAATTGTGGCTCTGTACAGCTATGCAACTTGGGAATGTAAGTTATGTTTATAGTTAAGCCTGTTTATCCATGCAGTGTGTATGGCGTATCCAAAATTAGTTTTAGGAACAGGTATTTGCGCATAGGACTGCGTGTACATATGAATATCAGTTTTCTTTATTTTGTACCATCTAATTAATTATTTCGGGTTGAAATTGTTTGCTTAAAATCATCATTTCATGTACAATTGTTTGTGCTTAGTTGCGTCTCATTTGAGTTGACTTTGTTTGAAAAGTACATATGGAAAAAGAACATATACGAAAGTGCATATATAAAAGTACATTTATAAAATTCATCTGTATTGGATGCTTATAACTTTAACTGAGTTTGGCTGTTTAGTTGATAATTTGAACTGTGACTCTTATTTAAAAGCCTATGGATTTTGTATTTGTAATTTTATATTTGATTTCTGCACGTTAACAGTATAGCTGTGTCTGTCTTCAATATCGCGTTACTAGGACAAAAATGAATTTACTGAATTAAAATTTACTTTTATTAAGAGTAAATCTCTTATTGGAAAATATAGCATCATTTTTTGTTTGTTATCTATGATTTGTTTGTAATGGAAACTGTTTAAATTTGTTTTTACACCGTTGATCCATGCCACTATTCATTTCTGCTTCGACTCACCTGTACTGTACGCTCATGCACCAGTGTTGCTGCGCCAGGCTTTGGTCTAAGATACTTTAAATTTTATCAGAATATTCATCATAATCCTCTCAGTTGGTGGGCCAGCCTCCCAGATCCTCAGTTGCTGAGCCAGCCTCCCAGATCCTCAGTTGCTGGGCCAGCCTCCCAGATCCTCAGTTGCTGGGCCAGCCTCCCAGATCCTCAGTTCGTGTGCCCGCCTCCCAGATCCTCAGTTCGTGTGCCCGCCTTGGGTCAGATTCAGTTCTTGACACATTCGCAGTGCAGCAAAACTGGTTGCGCTGTTAATTCTCTCTGAATCATTTTTACGGTGTTTGCTGTTGCACGCTACTACTCATATGTATCAGTAGCACAGTGGGGGTTCTAAAAAAGTGATAAAAATAAATTGTTGCAAGTTTCGTTCTTGAGACACTGACCTTTGATGTCACTGCGCATTCTTTAATATGCTGCTTAAATTGTCTGTCTGTATGGCATTCTGATTCCAGAACTCGTTCCCACTTTCTGTAGTTTTGTTTGACAACATTGCTTATTAAATAAATAATCATACAAAACAAAGACAAATTTGAAGTCAGCTTTACAGAAAATATTTGTCAAAGTTATCCTAATTTCAAAGTAAATCGACTGATTGACACATACAGCTGTTGTTGGTCTGTGTTTTCACTGTCTTCTTCTTTTCTATATCTTGGTAGATCAATTTGAGTGAAAGGAAGTAACTAATAGCATGCATTGTAATTGCATTATCTCCCTTCCCGAGTGACTTGCATCGCCTGTTATAAAGAGCCTGAGTCTTCCACTCTCCCCTGTAAGTCCCTGCGCGGGACCACAACGCCTTCGGTTGTCCCCCACAACCAGCGCTGAGGCAATTCTCAGAAGCGTCCAGAGGCACGAAACCTGAAAATACACTGCTCAAAGTTCCCTGTTTAAACGCTATAAAGATTACCCTGCTCAGTTCTAATGCGTCAATAAAGTATAGCTTAGGACATCAACACATCGATGATGAGGCATCCAGCAGCCGCACAGCCACTCTTCCCTGCTCCTTGTCGGCGTTGCCGCCCGTGACTGTGACGCAGCCGCTGCCGCCGATGCAGGCGGAGCCGCCGCCTCCTCCAGCGTGGCCGAATCCGAGACCCGCTCCGCCTCCGCTGAAGCCACCACCGGCGCCAGGAGCTCCTCTTGTGCCGCTAGCGCTGCCGCCACCGCCGCCACCGCCGCCGAATCCGCCGTTGCCGCCACCGCCGTCGCCGCCGCTGCCGCCGACCCAGCCGTCGGCTACGCTGCCGCCTCGCTCTCCGTCGGTGTTGCCTCGTCTCGGGTTGACGGCCTTGCCGAGCCAGCCGGCACCGCAGCCGCCGTGGATGTAGCCGGACCCAGTGCGGCTCGGAGTGTTGGAGCCCGGGGCTCCGTTGGTTCCGCCTAAGCCAGAGAGGCGGGAGTGCTTGCCAATCGTGTCCGAACCGTTGCGTCCGGACTCACCAGGCAGTCCTGTTGTTTGCGTCATTTTATTGGCTTGAGTACATGTCAAACTTGTACTGTTGGTGTGACATGTAGTATTGCAGAATGTAAAATTCTCAAATTTCCTGTTTAAATTTATCACTGGAAGCACAATACGCTCGTAAAAGTTTCAACTAACGCTTAAACAAGAAGTGAATTTCACTCTCTAATCCCACATAGCACTTTGGGCACACTCATCTTATACAAGTACACAATACACAGGTGAGCATTGATTATCAACTTAACTATAAGAATTTCGCTCGCCAAATGGCTAATTTTGCAAAAAGTACATCTTAAGTGGACGTTCACCTCAGACGTCCTTGCCATGAACGAGTATTTTAAAAGGTGGTATAGTTAGAAACTCGACTGTTGAAACACAAAAGCGGGCCTGTACGTCTGTGGCAAAAACCCCGAGTTCGGGAAGCTCACCGTTTCCACCAGTGGCGCCACCGCCACCGCCGCCCGCAGCCAGCAGCAGCCGAGTCTCCGATCCGTCGCTTGTCCACACGAAGCTGCCGCCGCCTCCGCCAGGCGCAGCGCCGTTCACCGATTCGTTGCTGCCCGCCTGTCCGACGGCGATGTCCAATCGGATTCCGGCCGTCAGACTGAAGTTGGCAGCCGCGGTGGCTCCGTGGCCTCCGACGGTGCCTTTGGACAGCTTGCTGCCGCCTCTGGCTCCGGCGGCCTCGATGCGGTAGCAGCCGGTGAGGCCGATCTGCAGGTGCTGGACGGACCCGCTGCTGCCCGTGGACAAGTCTGTAATTAACAACGCGTCAAAAATAGGCATTCTGATCTCAGCTGCATCCAATCCATTACATATCGAATAAGCTAAAGGAAGGATTGCATGCAGGTAATACCAACTGCTCACTCTTGAACACGACATCGAGCCTGTAGGCCCTCTCTCGGATTAGCTGCTCACCCGGCGGTAAAAATCACGTCGAAATGACGTCGATATTCGCCTTTTAAAGACTATCGCCGAATTAGTTGTCGGTTGAACCTTCATTCGACGTCGAAATTTCGATATGAATTATTTTATCTTCTCATTAGCCAAATATATCATTTATGATATTTTACAATGTTTTCTTCAACGTGATTGCGATTTTACAAAATTGACCTAAAAATTCAGTACAACAGAGGTTATATTTTTTGTTTTAACTCAGCGCTAGATACGCGCATTTTTTAAAAATATCGCCATGCGATGTCGATTTATTATTTTTGATGCCTAACTTATATACATAAATGTTTAACTTATACTTCTGTATTACGCATGGCAGCTTCTTCCTTTCAATGCATTTTTTATATTTGTGGCTGTATTAATGTGTGATTGTGTGTCATAAATTGTGTGTATAATTTGGTTTAACATAATATTGCTGCCTAGAGTTTTAATCGTTTATATATGTATAAGCGAATCAATAAAGTAGCCATAAATTTTTTATTGTTTGTTTTGCTGCCATTGCTGTTAATTATCTTTCCAGTCAAGAGGAACAACAAAGATAATTGTTCATTTTCCTCTTTTATTTGCTTTGCTGTTATTGTTACTTCTCATTTTTTATTTCACATTTTACATTTTTGAGTGTAGTTCTAGTTAGACTCAATATCATCTTTTGTCCATTATGTCATGCTTTTGCTAGTTCTTTATCAAGGTCAAAATTGCAGAAAGTAAAGAAGTTGTAGTTTGTGTTTGTAGCATATGCTCATAGTTACAGTAAAAACTAAATTGCAATGGCCAAATAATTGCTGAGCTCTAAGCAAAAGAAGAAATAATTAAAATAAAGACTGATAGAATAAATATATTTAGTATGTAGTTTTTATAATTGCTTATAAACCCTACCATTCTTTAGTATGATGCTATTAGATGTATGTAGTTTAGTATATCAGAGCAGACCATTTTTAGTATATATATTTTGAGATTAGAGATTTAGTATAGGTGCATTTATTATATTTAGATGTTGCCATTGATTAAGTGTAACTACTGTATTAAATGTATACTCTGTTGCCATTGCGTGTATCCGTGTATCATTGCTCACAGTTTTTCATCGTTTTTTTCTCATCGTTGCTTTCTGTTCGCAATTGCTGGATGCCGATTTCCATGATCGTTTCCAATTGCTGCTGAATTGGAATTGAATACACGGTACTATACTTTTTTCATGGTTGCAAGATTATTGCAATTTGCGCGGATAGCAAATGAAACGTCAGCCCTAATTAGCATTTTTATGCCTTAACACTTCTTTTACTGCTTAGAGTATTTCAGCGTATGAGTTATAAAACTTATGTTCCGTCAGCTGTAAGTTACGTACATGTAGTTTATGGCTAATTGTATGAAACATTGCTATAGCATATTAATAATATTAAGTACTAGTATTAACAGCCATAATATTAAAATCGAAAATTTGTCGAAAATCGCCATTTGCTTTCTGTGATCTACGAGTATAAACGACGTCGATTTTTCGCCATCAATAGTGGAAAACACGACGTCGCATACTCGACATCTGATGGCGAAAATTTCGACGTCGAAATCGTGGTTCAAATCGACATGAAATTTCGACGTCGCTTTTCGACGTCATTTCGACGTGATTTTTACCGCCGGGCAAGGTTGGCCACCGTCCACATGGATTCGTCCGCCTCGGAACCGAGAACTCGCGTCACGTGACTCGCCGTCGGTCCCAGAGACTGCGACGCATCGTTGATGACGACGAGCTGGCAGGTGGAGGTGCTCTTAGGAACGACTGCCACAGCGCAGCCTCTCGCTCGGCACCTGAGCAGACAGTCGGGCACCGAAGCGACGTTGGTCTCGGTGATGACGTCACTGCTCACAGTCGGATCGAGCGAGACGGGCAGGGCCGAGCGGACGAGACGCTTGCAGCTGGGCGAAGTTGTCTGCGGCATCCGCGATGCAGCAACTGCAGCGAGGCAGCAGAGCATACAGAGCCTCAGCCATAGTTTGAGATCGTCAGTCAATTCCAACATGTTTCAGCCCTTCTGCTTCTCGTTTTGAAAAAAATCAACCTGCGAGAATTTTTGCTCCGTCGTTTATGACTGCATGCATGTTTGTCATGCTTTTTTAATCCGCAAGAGACGCTGCTGGAGCTGCAGTTTCTCTGTCTGTCCAACCAATGGAGACTTTTGGTCGCGTAGGCTGTCTGTTGCTTCTGCGAGGCTAACTCGAATTGGTGACTCCTCCGTATTTACCTCAGCGAGAGTAGACAACTCTCTGCAAAGCCAAGTCGTCCCACAGGAGGTTTTCCCGCAGGATTTTTTCATTCGTAATTTCAAGTCAAATTCAGTCTATAGACAATGCTAGTCTAGATTAGAACTAGCCTAGACTAGACTAGACATAAATTAGACCAGTTTAAAAACTATTAGAACTAGACCAGATTAGAACTAGACTAGACTAGATTTCAGATCCAATTGGATTTAACTTGAAATTCCGACTGGAAAAACCTGCGGGAAAACCTCGCTGCGGGAAAACCTCACTGCGGGAAAACCTCGGTGCGGGAAAACCTCACTGCGGGAAAACCTCACTGCGGGAAAACCTCACTGCGGGAAAACCTCACTGCGGGAAAACCTCACTGCGGGAAAACCTCGCTGCGGGAAAACCTCACTGCGGGAAAACCTCACTGCGGGAAAACCTCACTGCGGGAAAACCTCACTGCGGGAAAACCTCGCTGCGGGAAAACCTCACTGCGGGAAAACTCTGCGGAAAATTCTCATAGACCCGTGCTACTCAACAGAAAAAAGTCCGAGAAACGATCCAATCCAGATTTCAAGCGCACCCTGTCACAGCTTAGATTAGCAAACCATATATACACTGGTCTGCATGCGAAACAATGAGGACTGCGAGACCAAAGATCCCTAGCGAGAACAGGACCTGCCCATTACTGCCGTGTGGGGAATTTCACTTTTGCTGGTTATCTAGTGTAGTTGGAACTTTTATATTGCTCCGCATGATGAAATTGAATTCTGGAAAGCTCGGGTAAAGTTTCGAATTTCTAAAAACGGTACTGCAGAGGGGATAAAGTGTTTTATCTAATGACTCAAAAATAAAAGGATAAGAGACATAATGGAAATTCTAGCAAAACTCATCAAAAACATGACACAAGCCAGCAGAATGCAACTGCCCTGCTGAAGCTTCAATTTGGTGCGGAAGAATAAGCTCCAAGATTTTAACTCCCGTTACGTCAAAAAATATTTTTATTGGTAGCTTTTCACAATACATATTTCTTTAATTTTCATTCATTAGGTAAAATTAATTGCATAAATAATTGATGGGTTTCGACCTTCGGGCTCCTTGTTAGGGAAGCCTTCGGACCTCAGGCTCAGAAATAAATCAATTAGAGACCTGGCCCCCCACTCCTGTCAGATGGTCAGCCCCATGGTAGCTTGATCGTGTGGCGAGCAGTCTAGGTCCTATAGCTAAGAGAGGGACAGCGAGAGACGAGCAGGGAGAATTTTGAAAGTAGAAATTAGCTAATCCGCAGATCAACTAACTTGCTGCCACCAGCCCGTGCGCCCTGGCTCACCACACCGGGACTCTCGAAATCGGGCTTCCGACTAGAAGGGGCTTTGCACTTACCTGCCAACTAGTGTCTTTTTGCTGTCAATCTCGAAGTCATAGCCGATGATAAGGGACACTGCTGGGACTAGATCGCGTTGGCCATGCAGGTACAGAGGGGACTTGTGCAGGGGATTCTTGCGGTGGCGAGTCTATGGGGTAGCTACATGTACTATTACATTGCTAAATACGAAGATATGTACTTTTAGCCTTCAACGCGCCAACTAGCCTCTCATAGCGCTGATGATAGGCTAACTCGAACTTCAGAGACCTCGCATGATTCATTACCCGAGCCGCTTGGCTAACCTAGAGTGCACAAAGTACATCTCTGGCGCCGATTCTGCACTTCTGGCAGTTTTGCTCACTGATTTGATTGATTGATCGACTGAGAACCGCCTTGCCATTGGTCCACTGTGACCGGCGCCTACTAGCTTAGCTACTCATCTGAGCCATCGGCGAACAAAGAACTAAAACCGATAAAAATAACTGTCAGATTTAACCTTCTCCTTAGATCACTTCACACTTCGGATCGAATTGGAGTTTCAGACTACTGGCAGTATTATTGAATGATTTCTGCCTCAGTAACAGCACCACTGAACAAAATGAGCAAAAGTTTGCGCCTAATTCAGCTACTGAAACAGGGGACAGATAGGGAACCACCCAATCAAGCAAGTCTAGGTAGCCTCTCACCCAACCAATCAGAAACTCAACAGCCGGAGACCAGGTAATCCACAGTGACCGAATCGGCTTGATGCTCTGCAGCTGTAGACTCGGGATGATGCTGTCAAGATCTTCACTGTCAGCTAGCAGGTGATGCTCTTCACTTGATGTTCGCTGCTGATGACCGGGGGATTCGTCCTTGATGATGACGGGGGGGGGGTCGCAATCCGGGGATCAAGAGACGACGGTCAGGCTCCGGGAGGTCTCTAGCTAGGCCAAGTTCCCAGGAGGTTGAGGTCCGAGCGGGCCAAAAACACCGGTTTAAATAGCCGCCAACTGGACCGCAGTTTGTTATAACAGAACACGTCGATTCTGATTGGCTGAGCCGTTTTGTTAAAATGAGCGTCGAATTTTCTGATTGGCTAAGCTTGTTGCTACCCAGAATCACGTGACCGAGAGATCCTATCAGTTCCCACAGGGTCGTAAAAAGATGACAGGTGCGGCCATAAATCACTCAAAATCGCAACAAAATGATTTATGACTTTTCGCGTAGGATTGACAGAAATTAATGAAAAAATATACATTAGAAAGCTCTTATTAAATAGAAAGTGAAGATAATGAAGAGAAATTGCTAATCGCTAATCCCAAAGTACTTTTAGGGGTAAAACGCATAGCTGTCAAAGCTGTCACACGCTTGAGTGAATCCGAACAATAGGCTCTGACCTCACAAATCTTGATGGCCTGTCAAAACGATGAGAAAAAAGCTACCGCCCGCATCCTCTCAGACCATCTGGCGCCCGTCTCAACACTGAGTGAGGCGCAGGTGGCTGTCAGACCAGCTTCGAAAGCGATGATTTATGACCCAAAAAGCAATGCCTATGTTATTATGACTACTAGTATGGCCAGACATTATATCTAGTATAGATTCTATGACAATTTGCAGAAAAAGGATAAAAATGCCCATCGCCCACTGTTAGTAGGCTAGTAAATTTAGAGCCCATGTGCTAGCGCGGGATTTGGAAAAAAGTGCGTCCTCATCATAATATCATAAAATGCAGAAATCATCACCCTCGACTAGCGCATGCACACATACATTGTACAGTATATAATACGCTCGTAACAACAGTAAAATTAAAGATTTTTGGAGCCGCATTAGCGTTTTCCTTGCATGGATTGCAGTGAAGTATTCCAAATTTTAAAGTCCCTACCATTACTATAACATCACTCTGCTCTTTGTAGACAATTTTTTAATTCAGAATCTTCTAACTTTTCTATTCTTGGATGGCCACACCCACTGCATTTAGGAGCTATAACGTCAATATCACGAATTCGCGTGCTGCAGTTTCTATTGCAATTTTTTAATCCTATACGCAGCCTTAAATCAGCACTATATATAGCTTAAATTTACTTTTTCAGTCAAGGTTGGTAGTCAGCAATCAGCCTCATTCCTTTATATTTATCGCTGCTTATGTATCTAAAATATATAGATATCGCTGTAGCTCAGCAAACAATTCCAGGAAAATGTGTGACAGACTGAAACACTCCGGAAATGCATCTACCTTCGCCAAACAACGGAGGCTTTTATGCAAACAACAGAAATTTTAGAGAAATTTTCATTTCGTCTATCATTATCTAGTAGCAGATAGATATAGATAGTAGATAGATAGATACATGTATAGATAGATAGATAGATAGATAGATAGATAGATAGATAGATAGATAGATAGATAGATAGATAGATAGATAGATAGATAGATAGATAGATAGATAGATAGATAGATAGATAGATAGATAGATAGATAGATAGATAGATAGATAGATAGATAGATAGATAGATAGATAGATAGATAGATAGATAGATAGATAGATAGATAGATAGATAGATAGATAGATAGATAGATAGATAGATAGATAGATAGATAGATAGATAGATAGATAGATAGATAGATAGATAGATAGATAGATAGATAGATAGATAGATAGATAGATAGATAGATAGATAGATAGATAGATAGATAGATAGATAGATAGATAGATAGATAGATAGATAGATAGATAGATAGATAGATAGATATATGGATGGACGATGGGATGTTGACTGTAACTATTTTTTAATTTTGCGATAGCTTTTTCATCTCTACCTATAAAAATCACTCATAATTGCTGTGCGTAATGCGTATAGTAATCGTTACCCCATAATTTGATGGATCATTTTTCTTCTCTGCATTTTACCAGTCTAGCGAAGTATTATTATTGGTGGTAAATTTCTACAAGCAATGCAAGTTCTGGGAATGAAAATTTTGTGGAAATAGTCTGTACATTTAATCTATACTGTGTAACATTTTACGCAGATAATTCGGAAGAGAGTTGTTTTTAACAAAGTATTTAATTTTCTCTATCGCTAGACCGAAAAGTTTGCAAAATTAAAACCCTTTTGAAAAGAAAAATGTTAAAACTATACATTTTTTTCTTATAATGCTAAGATATAATACCTAATAGCATGAAATCTAATATACAGTTTTTAAATATTAACATGTTTGACTTGTAGCGACGTGCTATTTTTCTAAGCTGACCATTGAAAGCGTCGGCACGTGACTAGCGTGAAAATTCTGACACTAATGGCTTCATAAATTATTTTATGTTGTATTTATACGATTCTATCATAGCCGTTTCTGCACTATTTTTCAGATTAGAGCGGTTGAACAATGTTTATCTCACTTTTTAATCTGTTGACTGGAATCAATATTATTTTATTAAATATTGGTCAATCGAAAGGCGAAAGTTTTATTGACAGCTACTACTATGTATTGCGAGGACAGGCAAATGAAAGCTTTGGATATTCTCTGGCACCAGTCAGCATTAATGGAATCGATAAGTAAGCTAGCAAAATTATAATTTACCCTTCTTTAAGTATGAGTATTGAAGACAAAATTAATTTATATTTAGATAGCTAATTAAATTATTTCTTTTTAATCATGTGAATTGAAAGCTTCTATGATTGTTTTAATTTTTTTAAATGTTTTAATATAAAAATAAAAAAGCAACTTGAAGTGCTTTGATTTAGTTGAAAGTTAATTGAAATGTACTAAGACTTCAAATTATAGTATAAATATTTTCTGTTTTTTAATGATGCATAATTATAAGATTTATGTATTCCATAAGATTAAAATTTTTAAAGTAAAATTTTAATCTTAAATTTAAATTTTGTTAAATTATCAGGTTGGTCGTAGGCGCGCCACGCTCTGACAACTCTTTTTCGACGTCCTCAAATGGTCTGGGCGGCTTCTTCGCCTGCAACCTGGACGCCGGCAACTGCGGCGAGAATCTCGCCTCGGGCCTGCGCGAGCACGCATGGAAAATCGGCAATTTGGGCTTGTCGGTTGCTTCGACCTTCGGCAACGGCCTGCCAGCCAAGGAGGACAGCGTGCTGGTGTGCGACCCCAGGGCTCGGGTTCGAATGGCCGGCAAAGTGGCCGGCATGGGCGTCTGCTACGCTTTTAGGTGACTTTCTTAACTCTAATATGCACTGTAGTTGATTGGAGGATAAGCTTGCAGAATTAATTTAACTGCTACAGAGAACAGTATTATACTCAAAGGTTAAATAGCCTAGTGGTTAGAGTGTCTGACTCAAGACTGAAAGAAAGGGCGGGGGTTCGATTCTTGACCTACTCGGAACAGTTCGTGTCATTGAGCAAGACACTTAACTCTGCATTGCTTCAGTTCACTTAGCTGTAAAATGGTTGCCAGCATTAGCTGGGGTAATTGAGGCTGTGTGTGGCGACTCCCCAGTCCTTGGACTGAACAGCCGTACGCAGCCTTCAGATCCGCCGCTCAAGAGCCGCGGCTGAGCTGTCGGTTGCACATCTGGCTATGAGGTCAGGTGTAATACAATAATTAATTATTGATATTTTTAAAAGTACAAAACCTGCTAGTCTGTAACTTTAACAATATTAATAGGGCTACATCGCCAAAACTTTCACTCAAGCCTCCGCCCTCTCAACAGGCCGGGTCAGTACTCGAGCTACGGCGCCATCTCCTACCTGCCCAAACTGTTCGATCGCTACAAAACTCCGGTTCCGCCAATGCTATTCGCGTATTCGGCCTCGTCTCTTCCCCGAGCTTCCGCCTACGCATTCGGCATCCCATATTTGTTGCTGGGCTTTGGCGGGGTTCTCTACAGCTCCGATTTGTCCTCGGCGCCGTTGAATCGAACAGCCGAACCGTTGCTGATGTGGGGTCACAGCTATGTCGGAGGGTTTCGAACCAATTACTTGGAGCAGCGGTATGCCACAGAGGATATGCAGTTTGACCGCTTCCTGCCCGACCTGAGTGCGAAACACGCCGCTCAGCTGCAGCGGCAGCTCTTCGATAAGAAAATCCTCAACTACGGCTGCTCAGGCTTCGCCGTGGCCACCGCGGCCAGGCTGGTGGGGCCGTCCACTGGCGCCACGGGAGGCTTCGATCTTGTCGAAGGCTCGCCCTGCGTGCCGGATCTGGCCGGACTTCGGGCGGCGTCCTTCAGCGAAGG
This sequence comes from Macrostomum lignano, assembly GCA_002269645.1. Lineage (NCBI taxonomy): Eukaryota > Metazoa > Platyhelminthes > Macrostomidae > Macrostomum > Macrostomum lignano. The sequence goes on from NIVC01000014.1 coordinate 291,998, forward strand.
CTTCATCACCGACTATGTTGAAGCCAGCAGGCGGTGGCGGGCTGGCTCCATCGGGGGCGGAGTTGTGAGGCTGTACCGAGTGGCCGCGGCTGATGACGCACCTGGAAGCGTCTGCTGGGGCCGTCGGGGCGTTGAGGGATCCGGCGACGCTTTGGACAGCGTCAGGTTAGTCAGTAGTTATTATAGTTAGTTAGTTAGTTAGTTAGTTAGTTAGTTAGTTAGTTAGTTAGTTAGTTAGTTAGTTAGTTAGTTAGTTAGTCAGTTAGTTTAGTTAGTCAGTTAGTTAGTTAGTTAGTTAGTTAGTTAGTTAGTTAGTTAGTTAGTCAGTTAGTTAGTTAGTTAGTTAGTTAGTTAGTTAGTTAGTTAGTTAGTTAGTTAGTTAGTCAGTTAGTTTAGTTAGTCAGTTAGTTAGTTAGTTAGTTAGTTAGTTAGTTAGTTAGTCAGTTAGTTAGTTAGTTAGTTAGTTAGTTAGTTAGTTAGTTAGTTAGTTAGTTAGTTAGTTAGTCAGTTAGTTAGTTAGTTAGTTAGTTAGTTAGTTAGTTAGTTAGTTAGTTAGTTAGTTAGTCAGTTAGTTAGTTAGTCAGTTAGTTAGTTAGTTAGTTAGTTAGTTAGTTAGTTAGTTAGTTAGTTAGTTAGTTAGTTAGTTAGTTAGTTAGTTAGTTAGTTAGTTAGTTAGTTAGTTAGTTAGTTAGTCAGTTAGTTAGTTAGTCAGTTAGTTAGTTAGTCAGTTAGTTTAGTTAGTTAGTTAGTTAGTTAGTTAGTTAGTTAGTTAGTCAGTTAGTTAGTTAGTCAGTTAGTTAGTCAGTTAGTTAGTTAGTTAGTTAGTTAGTCAGTTAGTTAGTTAGTCAGTTAGTTAGTTAGTTAGTTAGTTAGTTAGTTAGTTAGTTAGTTAGTTAGTTAGTCAGTTAGTTAGTTAGTTAGTTTGTTTGTTTGTTTGTTAGTTAGTCAGTTAGTTAGTTAGTTAGTTAGTTAGTTAGTTAGTCAGTTAGTTAGTTAGTTAGTTAGTTAGTTAGTTAGTCAGTTAGTTAGTTAGTTAGTTAGTTAGTTAGTTAGTTAGTTAGTTAGTTAGTTAGTTAGTTAGTTAGTTAGTTAGTTAGTCAGTTAGTTAGTCAGTTAGTTAGTTAGTTAGTTAGTTAGTATATTAGAATTTTAGAAACACTTTGAACTTCAATGCGCGTCATTTGGATCAGTTAGCCTGAAACCCTACGCCCTATACCGTGACCAATTATTAAAACATTAAAGGTTGCGCAGGTGTCACAGGCAAAGCTAATCATTAACTGCAATCGCTCATAAACACACGCACCGACCCCAACTGAAGGTGTTTCGGCGATTCGGACCTCCGCGCAACCCTAATTGGCCCGGCATTTGCTGGCCGGTTCGGTCACGCCTTGCTAGCCATCGACTTGAACTCTGACGGCTGGGACGACCTGCTGGTTTCGGCGCCTTGCACCGGCGTTGGCGAGGCCGCTGGCGGCGGCGGCGGTGGAGGCGCCAGAATCCACGGAGTGGTGTTCGTGTACATCAACAAGGGATCGAGTGGTGGGGTGAGTGAAGTGCAGCCGTGTTTGGGAGGTCCATTTTGTTATTATGGTTTCACAAGTGCCTTTAACTAATGATTTCTTCGTGGTCCATGGCGTCCGCCTCTCCTCCAATACTTCAGGGATTACCCGCTACCCTCTCCTCCGATACTTCAGGTAATCCCGCTACCCTCTCCTCCGATACTTCAGGGATTACCCGCTACCCTCTCCTCCGATACTTCAGGTAATCCCGCTACCCTCTCCTCCGATACTTCAGGGATTACCCGCTACTCTCTCCTCCGATACTTCAGGGATTACCCGCTACTCTCTCCTCCGATACTTCAGGGATTACCCGCTACTCTCTCCTCCGATACTTCAGGGATTACCCGCTACCCTCTCCTCCGATACTTCAGGTAATCCCGCTACCCTCTCTTCCGATACTTCAGGGATTACCCGCTACTCTCTCCTCCGATACTTCAGGGATTACCCGCTACCCTCTCCTCCGATACTTCAGGGATTACCCGCTACCCTCTCCTCCGATACTTCAGGGATTACCCGCTACCCTCTCCTCCGATACTTCAGGGATTACCGCTACCCTCTCCTCCGATACTTCAGGGATTACCCGCTACCTCTCCTCTGATACTTCAGAGACTCCCGCTACCCTCTCCTCCGATACTTCAGGGATTACCCGCTACTCTCTCCTCCGATACTTCAGCGATTACCCGCTACTCTCTCCTCCGATACTTCAGAGACTCCCGCTACCTCTCCTCCGATACTTCAGAGACTCCCGCTACCCTCTCCTCCGATACTTCAGGGATTACCCGCTACTCTCTCCTCCGATACTTCAGGGATTACCCGCTACCCTCTCCTCCGATACTTCAGGGATTACCCGCTACCCTCTCCTCCGATACTTCAGGGATTACCCGCTACCCTCTCCTCCGATACTTCAGAGATTACCCGCTACTCTCTCCTCCGATACTTCAGGGATTACCCGCTACCCTCTCCTCCGATACTTCAGGGATTACCCGCTACCCTCTCCTCTGATACTTCAGAGACTCCCGCTACCCTCTCCTCCGATACTTCAGGGATTACCCGCTACTCTCTCCTCCGATACTTCAGGGATTACCCGCTACTCTCTCCTCCGATACTTCAGGGATTACCCGCTACTCTCTCCTCCGATACTTCAGGGATTACCCGCTACTCTCTCCTCCGATACTTCAGGGATTACCCGCTACCCTCTCCTCCGATACTTCAGGTAATCCCGCTACCCTCTCTTCCGATACTTCAGGGATTACCCGCTACTCTCTCCTCCGATACTTCAGGGATTACCCGCTACCCTCTCCTCCGATACTTCAGGGATTACCCGCTACCCTCTCCTCCGATACTTCAGGGATTACCCGCTACCCTCTCCTCCGATACTTCAGGGATTACCCGCTACCCTCTCCTCCGATACTTCAGGGATTACCCGCTACCCTCTCCTCTGATACTTCAGAGACTCCCGCTACCCTCTCCTCCGATACTTCAGGGATTACCCGCTACTCTCTCCTCCGATACTTCAGGGATTACCCGCTACTCTCTCCTCCGATACTTCAGAGACTCCCGCTACCCTCTCCTCCGATACTTCAGAGACTCCCGCTACCCTCTCCTCCGATACTTCAGGGATTACCCGCTACTCTCTCCTCCGATACTTCAGGGATTACCCGCTACCCTCTCCTCCGATACTTCAGGGATTACCCGCTACCCTCTCCTCCGATACTTCAGGGATTACCCGCTACCCTCTCCTCCGATACTTCAGAGATTACCCGCTACTCTCTCCTCCGATACTTCAGGGATTACCCGCTACCCTCTCCTCCGATACTTCAGGGATTACCCGCTACCCTCTCCTCTGATACTTCAGAGACTCCCGCTACCCTCTCCTCCGATACTTCAGGGATTACCCGCTACTCTCTCCTCCGATACTTCAGGGATTACCCGCTACTCTCTCCTCCGATACTTCAGAGACTCCCGCTACCCCCTCCTCCGGTTTTTCAGGGATTACCCGCTACTCTCTCCTCCGATACTTCAGGGATTATCCGCTACTCTCTCCTCCGATACTTCAGAGACTCTCGCTACCCTCTCCTCCGATACTTCAGAGACTCCCGCTACCCTCTCCTCTGATACTTCAGAGACTCCCGCTACCCTCTCCTCCGATACTTCAGGGATTACCCGCTACTCTCTCCTCCGATACTTCAGGGATTACCCGCTACTCTCTCCTCCGATACTTCAGAGACTCCCGCTACCCCCTCCTCCGGTTTTTCAGGGATTACCCGCTACTCTCTCCTCCGATACTTCAGGGATTATCCGCTACTCTCTCCTCCGATACTTCAGAGACTCTCGCTACCCTCTCCTCCGATACTTCAGAGACTCCCGCTACCCTCTCCTCCGATACTTCAGAGACTCCCGCTACCCTCTCCTCCGATACTTCAGAGACTCCCGCTACCCTCTCCTCCGATACTTCAGGGTTCCGCAACCACCGTCTGCAGTATTTTCAGCAGACTCTGTGAACTTAACTTCTTGTTTAAAAGAATCGCAATTTAAGTTAATAAGCCATCCATCCTGTAATGCATTTTTTCGAATGCTCCAACAGTGGAAGAGTCCAAGAAGAAGACCGCCCCGAACTCAAGGCTCTACCCGTGTGTTTTTACCTGTGCTTCTTCTGCTTCTATCGCACTTGCTCGCAATGGTTCCCTGTTGCGGGCACGCTCATCTTTCACCCAGTTTTTGCCTTGAGAACCTTCCTCACTTTTGCCTTTAATTTTCTGACCTTACTCGTGGTTAATACCTGTAAGTAGCGAGTTTTAGTTACTGAGAGCGAGGCAGTTGCTACAATGATGATTAAAATACTGCAATGCCTTTATTTGATTGAATTTGGAAAAAATATTGAACAAAACAAGCCCCCCCGCACAATCTACGTAGGAAATGGACGATTTTTAATGAGAAAATTTTTCACTTGTTTAAATTCTTTTGTGCAGATGATTTTGGAAAGAAAAGGACTAAGATGACTGGTAATAGACAGCTTTGCACAATGCGCAGAGGTAGAGAGACAGAAAGACAGAGGTGCCACTTCAGGCTGAGACACGTCAGCCCTCTGCTTCTGCTCAGCTAAAACTTATGAGGCATCTTCTTTAATCTGGGCGAGTGCTCTCTCTCCTCTCTGCTTTGCAGTTTCCACAATGCTTTTATAGAATGTAGCTCGGACACCCCCGAACCCACAGTCTCCTGCGCACAGTCACAGTCATTCTTTTCCGTTCATCTGCCCTATATCTGCCTGTTTGGCCATATGTAGGCTCATTGTATTTAAAGGGCCCCCCTAGTCGAGGAGTCTTAAAATCACGCATCTGGTTTGGAACTTTTGGCAGTCACGAAATAATTATGACTTTATTGCTTATAATTATTTTTAATTGGAAAGTTATTGAAACAAAAATACATGAGATATAACTGGATTTTCTCCCCCCCCCTTAATGGGTAGAAAAGAAAAATTGAGTTTCGAGTTAAACTGGCGTTTTCCACTCCAGAAATCAAGTTTTAAAACTTTATGGCCCAGCCAGAGAAGCAAGGTGGGGACCCTCATGGTCATATAATGCACAATAGCTAAAACCTGTGGCCCTGAAGGTTGAAAAAATTTCATTTTTCATCATATGCCGACTTTAAACTAAACTATGTGGTCGATAGTTTTTTCTCGAAATCTGAGTAACTAGACTTAATACTAAATTGTAAAATTTATTCTTACATTTTGGAATCGCGATTTTATCTACTGCACTTTCTACCATCAAAGATTATGAGAAGCACTCTACCGTGTTTTAAGTCTCAATTATTAGTCTCTGTTCGCACTGTCCTGTGAAACTCTTAGAGTCTTAGCAGTTCCTTTAGTACATCTCTAGTTTAATTAAACTCTATCATAATGTATCTCTGTAGCTAAGTCTATTTTTTCTGAATAAAATCAAGGAGAAAAAACTATACTAGCAAGCACAGTGTACACACGATCTTCTCTAGCTAGGCTATTCAAATCCTAACCCCAACCCCCAGTGTGCACACGATCTTCTCTAGCTAGGCTATTCAAATCCTAACCCCAACCCCCAGTGTACACACGATCTTCTCTAGCTAGGCTATTCAACTCCTAACCCCAACCCCCAATGTACACACGATCTTCTCTAGTCCATTCAAGTTCAACCCCTAACCCCAACCCCCACAGTGTACATACTATCTTCTCTAGGCCATTCAACCCCTATTAACCCTACCCACCCCGTGTAGATGCACTCGTACGATCTTCTCTAGCCCAAAGGCAAAACCCTAAATGATTTTTAATAGCAGACTGTACACAATCCTAACTCTGTATTCGGAATCCAACTGATAACAACTTCATAACCCACTAAATCAGTACCTGCCCAGCTTAGCCGATCATCGCTTGGAATTTCCATCGTGCGCCACGGCGGCTCCGGACAGTCCAGAATCCGTCATCTGCAGTGCGGCCTCCTCCAGTGAACTGTGGCTCGGCTGGAGTCTGGCCAATTTAGGCGATGTCGATTTAGATGGCTACGCCGATTTTGCTATCGGCGCCCCGTTAACACGAGGCGGCGGCGCCGTCCTAATCTACCGGGGCGCCGCCGACGGCCGACCGCGCCATTCGCAGACACTAATCAACACTGTCGCTAACGGCTTCGGCGAATCCTTATCTAAGGGAGCGGACTTCGATGGCAGCGGCTATCCCGACTTGATGATTGGCGCCCCAAGGCACGGTCCTGGCGCCGTGTACTTTTATCCGGCGCGCTACGTTGTCCGATTGGCCATTGGAGAAGGCGGCGTCGATCCGGGGCTGCCGCTGGACGGAACTTCGCCGCCGGGTGTTTTGAGATTGAGAGTTTGGCTGAATTTCACACAGCAGAAGTGAGACGTTTTCCAATGCAATTGTTTTTAGGTTTCAATACAGGAGATATAGTGATTTCTTAGAAAATCAGCTCACAAACTTGAAACTAGACGACTGGTAGATTTCTTAGAAAACCAACTCGACAACAAAGGATAAGTAGATTTCTAACGCAACCAACCCGGAAAAGGAACTAACAGGTTAGGACTTAGGAGAATTCTTCGAAAACATGAAGCATGAAATTGCAGTAATAATTGCTTAGGTTTCCAAGATCCTCGAATTAAAGAAGAAAAAATATTTTTTCGTTTTTAGTAAACCAACAGGGAGATTTTCAAGAAACTAACCTTAAAAAGAAATTTGCGGATTAGGAGATTTCTTAGAAAACACGATCACGTAACGAAAGTATCGAATTGGTGGATTTCTTAGAAAACAAGTCCGGGTAAACAATAAACTCGAGATTTCCTAGATAATAAATTTCTTAGGACTTTAATTATGTTGAATCCCATCGCGATTTCTAAGAAATACGAGTATACGAGTAGTATTGATTAAATTTCGTATTTCAGCGACAGTCTATTTAAAACTGACTCAGAGAAGCCGACCTACTCAGTAGATCTGCAGTTCTTCATCGATACAGCAGTTTCGCCTAATGGCAATGGCAGATTTGCCGCACAAGGCCTCGGACCGAACAATACGTTGCGATTGTCTTCTGGCACACCGCAGTTGTACACACTGAACTTGGTGTACACGGCTGGAGTGGTGAGTACCTCCTTGGCAACTGACGTTGGCGCCAAAAACGAAACAATGGTAGCCCTAGCAACTCGACAGTAGCTTCCCTAGCAACCCAATAGTAGCGTCCCTAGCAACCCAATAGTAGCGACCCTAGCAACCCAATAGTAGCAATCCTAGCAACCCAATAGTAGCGACCCTAGCAACCCAATAGTAGCAATCCTAGCAACCCAATAGTAGCGTCCCTAGCAACCCAATAGTAGTGTCCCTACCTAGCAACCCAATAGTAGCGTCCCTAGCAATCCAATAGCAGCGTCCCTATCTAGCAATCCAATAGTAGCGACCCTAGCAACCCAATAGTAGCGTTCCTAGCAACCCAATAGTAGTGTCCCTACCTAGCAACCCAATAGTAGTGTCCCTACCTAGCAACCCAATAGTAGTGTCCCTACCTAGCAACCCAATAGTAGTGTCCCTACCTAGCAACCCAATAGTAGCGACCCTAGCAACCCAATAGTTCTGTCCCTAGTTATTCACTAATAGCTTCCTAGCAACAAAACATTTTCATAATTTGTAACTTTAATACTTGTAACTCGTACAAATGAATACTCTAGCTCGTATTTTTTCTGAGTTAAAAACCCTAACACTCTGAGCAGTAAAAAAATAAACTATTAGTCACGGTCACTGCATGTGTTTCGGTTCAGTGCTTGTAGCTTTTTTATTGCATAGCCAGTCTTATTTATGCTGTATTGATCTGCAGGGTGCATTAGAGAGTGTTGTATATTGATAATTGACTTTCCTATGGAGAAAAACTTCAATTCAGTAAGCAAATAAAATACTATATTTTTGTCTCTTAAATTTCTTAGAAAATCCAACTTTTACAGGAAATAAAACAACCAAGCAAATTAATTGAAAGTGACTGTTTTCTAAGAAACCATTAATTTAAATTTATTTATCACGTGACTAAAAAAACCCGGCTATCGCGCAGAGTCTCGAATCGGACACGGACAGCCCGCTGCTGATCGAGGCGGCCTGGTGGAACCGATCGCCGAAGCCTCGGAGCGATGGGGTCAGACCGTTAGACTCCAGGGTGACTCTCAGATCGGCACCGCTGATCAGGGGCATCGGCAGTCAGGAGGGGACTCGGTTCAGGCTGAGCGAGGTGAGTGCGAGGGGAATGGGGGTAGATGGAGACGGGAGAAGTAGATAAGAGGCTAGGATAGAGGTAGGTAAAGTGCGAGAGGTAGATAGAGTAGAAGAGGGAAGAGGTAGATATAGTGCGAGAGGGTAGAGGTAGATATAGTGCGAGAGGGTAGAGGTAGATATAGTGCGAGAGGGTAGAGGTAGATATAGTACGAGAGGGTAGAGGTAGATATAATGCGAGAGGGTAGAGGTAGATAGAGTTTGAGAGGGTAGAGGTAGATAGAATGTGAGAGGGTAGAGGTAGATAGAATGTGAGAGGGTAGAGGTAGATAGAGTGTGAGAGGGTAGAGGTAGATATAGTGCGAGAGGGTAGAGGTAGATATAATGCGAGAGGGTAGAGGTAGATATAGTGCGAGAGGGTAGAGGTAGATATAGTACGAGAGGGTAGAGGTAGATATAGTGCGAGAGGGTAGAGGTAGATAGAGTTTGAGAGGGTAGAGGTAGATAGAATGTGAGAGGGTAGAGGTAGATAGAATGTGAGAGGGTAGAGGTAGATAGAGTGTGAGAGGGTAGAGGTAGATAGAGTGTGAGAGGGTAGAGGTAGATAGAGTGTGAGAGGATAGAGGTAGATAATAGAATTCAGGTAGATTTAGAGGGAGTTGGAATATACTCAAATATTGATCATATTATCAGATGAAATGGAATCATGGCTGCCGTGAGAGCTGGTGCCAAACAACTGTGACCCTGGATTGCGAGTCCAACATTACTAGGTAAGCTCTTTTCATCTCATCTCCCTTTATCTTATCTCCCTTCATCTCATTTCCATCTCATCTCATTTCCCCAACGCAGGCAAGCGGACACCGGCTCCCTAGAGATCCTGGTAGACTCCAGAGCGACGCCTGTCGAAGTGAAATGTCGAATCGCTGTGTCAGACGAGCCAGCCTACGGTGCCTACCTGTTGGTGAGCTACAACTCTGAGGCCTTCTCGCTGACGTCCTCGTTGGAGAAGTCCACCTCATCGGAATTTCGGGTGAGACCGCGCGCTTTCTTAGAATTGATGACCTTCTCACTCTACCCATCGCCCTCTCATTCTACCCATCTCCCTCTCATTCTACCCATCTCCCTCTCATTCTACCCATCTCCCTCTCATTCTACCCATCTCCCTCTCATTCTACCCATCTCCCTCTCACTCTACCCATCTCCCTTTCACTCGACTCTACCTATCTCCCTCTCACTCCACCCATCTCCCTCTCACTCTACCCATCTCCCTCTCGCTCTACCCATCTCCCTCTCTCTTTTCCCATCTCCCTCTCACTCTACCCATCTCCCTCTCACTCTACTCATCTCCCTCTCACTCTACTCATCTCCTTCTCACTCTAGCCATCTCCCTCTCACTCCACCCATCTCCCTCTCACTCTACCCATCTCCCTCTCACTCTACCCATCTCCCTCTCTATTTTCCCATCTCCCTCTCACTCTACCCATCTCCCTCTCACTCTACCCATCTCCCTCTCTCTTTTCCCATCTCCCTCTCACTCCACCCATCTCCCTCTCTCTTTTCCCATCTCCCTCTCACTCTACCCATCTCCCTCTCTATTTTCCCATCTCCCTCTCACTCTACCCATCTCCCTCTCACTCTACCCATCTCCCTCTCTCTTTTCCCATCTCCCTCTCACTCCACCCATCTCCCTCTCACTCTACTCATCTCCCTCTCACTCTACTCATCTCCTTCTCACTCTAGCCATCTCCCTCTCACTCTACCCATCTATTTCTCACTCTAGCTATCTCCCTCTCACTCTACTCATCTCCCTCTCACTCTACCCATCTCCTTCTCACTCTAGCCATCTCCCTCTCACTCTAGCCATCTCCCTCTCACTCTACTCATCTCCCTCTCACTCTACCCATCTCCCTCTCACTCTAGCCATCTCCCTCTCACTCTAGCCATCTCCCTCTCACTCTACCCATCTCCCTCACACTCTAGCTATCTCCCTCTCACTCTAGCCATCTCCCTCTCACTCTAGCCATCTCCCTCTCACTCTACTCATCTCCCTCTCACTCTACCCATCTCCCTCTCACTCTAGCCGACTCCCTCTCACTCTAGCCATCTCCCTCTCACTCTAGCCATCTCCCTCTCACTCTAGCCATCTCCCTCTTACTCTACTCATCTCCCTCACACTCTAGCTATCTCCCTCTCACTCTAGCCATCTCCCTCTCACTCTACCCATCTCCCTCACACTCTAGCTATCTCCCTCTCACTCTAGCCATCTCCCTCTCACTCTAGCCATCTCCCTCTCACTCTAGCCATCTCCCTCTCACTCTAGCCATCTCCCTCTCACTCTACCCATCTCCCTCACACTCTAGCTATCTCCCTCTCACTCTAGCCATCTCCCTCTCACTCTAGCCATCTCCCTCTCACTCTACTCATCTCCCTCTCACTCTACCCATCTCCCTCTCACTCTAGCCGACTCCCTCTCACTCTAGCCATCTCCCTCTCACTCTAGCCATCTCCCTCTCACTCTAGCCATCTCCCTCTTACTCTACTCATCTCCCTCACACTCTAGCTATCTCCCTCTCACTCTAGCCATCTCCCTCTCACTCTACCCATCTCCCTCACACTCTAGCTATCTCCCTCTCACTCTAGCCATCTCCCTCTCACTCTACCCATCATCTCCCTCTCACTCTACCCATCTCCCTCTCACTCTAGCCATCTCCCTCTCACTCTACCCATCTCCCTCTCACTCTAGCCATCTCCCTCTCACTCTACCCATCTCCCTCTCACTCTAGCCATCTCCCTCTCACTATAGCCATCTCCCTCTCACTCTAGCCATTACCCTCTCACTCTTTCTTTGCATTTAAAATGTGCTCAGTTTTTCGTTAGCAAAAAAGTGACGAATTAATTTCTTATTTATATTGATCATAAATTATATAGTTTGGCACAATGAAAAAGTGCGCAAATATCTTAGCAGTTTAGAACGGTACAGACACAGTGCATAGCTGCATCTAGGCTGTTTTGCATGACTGTAGGACGTACGTAGGTCGAGCGCTTAGAAAAAAATATCTCAGCAAAAACAGCTTTGGATATTATTTGGGTCAGGTAAATTTCATTGACGATTCATAAGCCGTTTGGTTCTTGACTGCTTGAGTATTTGCAATTTAAACTAGAATTGTTCTAAACTAGCTCGTAATTCAAGTGCGAGAAACGACAGGAACCGAGGGGAAAATGTAGAAAGGTGCAGAAAGAGTAAGAAGTTGAAAGAGTAGAGTGAGAAGTAGATAGGGTGGAGTGAGAAGTAAATAGGGTAGAGTGAGAAGTAGATAGGGTTTAGTGAGAAGTAGAGATAAGAGGGAAGAATAATATTCCCCCTGCTGTGTCTGTATAGAGGGAAAATTAGAAGCGGTAGAGTGAAAAGTAGAGAGGATAGAGTGAGAAGTAGAGAGGATGGAGTGAGAAGTAGAGAGAATGGAGTGAGAAGTAGAGAGGATGGAGTGAGAAGTAGAGAGGATGGAGTGAGAAGTAGAGAGAATGGAGTGAGAAGTAGAGAGGGTAGAGAGAGAAGTAGAGAGGATAGAGTGAGAAGTAGAGAGGGTGGAGTGAGAAGTAGAGAGGATGGAGTGAGAAGTAGAGAGGATGGAGTGAGAAGTAGAGAGGATAGAGTGAGAAGTAGCGAGGATAGAGTGAGAAGTAGAGAGGGTGGAGTGAGAAGTAGAGAGGATGGAGTGAGAAGTAGAGAGGATGGAGTGAGAAGTAGAGAGGATAGAGTGAGAAGTAGCGAGGATAGAGTGAGAAGTAGAGAGGATGGAGTTAGAAGTAGAGAGGATGGAGTGAGAAGTAGAGAGGATAGAGTGAGAAGTAGCGAGGATAGAGTGAGAAGTAGAGAGGATAGAGTGAGAAGTAGCGAGGATAGAGTGAGAAGTAGAGAGGATAGAGTTAGAAGTAGAGAGAATGGAGTGAGAAGTAGAGAGGATGGAGTGAGAAGTAGAGAGGATAGAGTGAGAAGTAGCGAGGATAGAGTGAGAAGTAGAGAGGATGGAGTTAGAAGTAGAGAGGATGGAGTGAGAAGTAGAGAGGATAGAGTGAGAAGTAGCGAGGATAGAGTGAGAAGTAGAGAGGATAGAGTGAGAAGTAGCGAGGATAGAGTGAGAAGTAGAGAGGATAGAGTTAGAAGTAGAGAGAATGGAGTGAGAAGTAGAGAGGATGGAGTGAGAAGTAGAGAGGATAGAGTGAGAAGTAGAGAGGATAGAGTGAGAAGTAGAGAGGATAGAGTGAGAAGTAGAGAAGATGGAGTGAGAAGTAGAGAGGATAGAGTGAGAAGTAGCGAGGATAGAGTGAGAAGTAGAGAGGATAGAGTGAGAAGTAGCGAGGATAGAGTGAGAAGTAGAGAGGATAGAGTTAGAAGTAGAGAGGATAGAGGGAGAAGTAGAGAGGGTAGAGAGAGAAGTAGAGGGATCGTAATGAGAAGTAGAGAAGAGTAGAGCGAGAAGTAGAGATGGTAGAGTGAGACGTAGGGAGGCTAAGAGTGAGAAGGCTTGGGTGAAAAACAAGAACTGTCGCTGCTATGGTACACTGATAAAAAGCTTATTCAGTTGTAATAGCCCTCGTCACCATGATGGCACGCCGTATTAAAATAATTGCAGTCCGCCGCCAACTACACCGAGTCCCTGCTAATTGGCAACCCGGTCAGACCCGACGGGCGAGGCGTTGAAGCTCGCCTGCTCTTCAAACCGTTCGCTGTGGGGCCTGACATGGCCCAGGTCGGCTTTGACTTTTCCGTGATTACGTAAGCCATTTGCTTTCATTTTGTCTGCTTCTGTCTTGCGAGACTGCCGCCTTCTCGGTTTATTTGATATTCTTTTTGCTCTGTCTTGATGCTTGTAGTTATAGCTTGAAGTTCGGGTTTGTGTCTGTCTTAGTGCCTGTTGTGTCTGTCTTAGTGCCTGTTGTGTCTGTCTTATAGTGCCTGTTGTGTCTGTCTTATAGTGTCTGTTGTGTCTGTCTTATAGTGTCTGTTGTGTCTGTCTTATAGTGTCTGTTGTGTCTGTCTTATAGTGTCTGTTGTGTCTGTCTTATAGTGCCTGTTGTGTCTGTCTTATAGTGCCTGTTGTGTCTGTCTTATAGTGTCTGTTGTGTCTGTCTTATAGTGTCTGTTGTGTCTGTCTTATAGTGTCTGTTGTGTCTGTCTTATAGTGCCTGTTGTGTCTGTCTTATAGTGCCTGTTGTGTCTGTCTTATAGTGTCTGTTGTGTCTGTCTTATAGTGTCTGTTGTGTCTGTCTTATAGTGTCTGTTGTGTCTGTCTTATAGTGTCTGTTGTGTCTGTCTTATAGTGTCTGTTGTGTCTGTCTTATAGTGTCTGTTGTGTCTGTCTTATACTGTCTGTTGTGTCTGTCTTATAGTGCCTGTTGTGTCTGTCTTATAGTGTCTGTTGTGTCTGTCTTATAGTGCCTGTTGTGTCTGTCTTATAGTGTCTGTTGTGTCTGTCTTATAGTGTCTGTTGTGTCTGTCTTATACTGTCTGTTGTGTCTGTCTTATAGTGTCTGTTGTGTCTGTCTTATACTGTCTGTTGTGTCCGTCTTATAGTGTCTGTTGTGTCTGTCTTATAGTGTCTGTTGTGTCTGTCTTATAGTGTCTGTTGTGTCTGTCTAATTCTGTCTGTTGTGTCTGTCTTATAGTGTCTGTTGTGTCCGTCTTATAGTGTCTGTTGTGTCTGTCTTATACTGTCTGTTGTGTCTGTCTTATACTGTCTGTTGTGTCTGTCTTATAGTGTCTGTTGTGTCTGTCTTATACTGTCTGTTGTGTCTGTCTTATAGTGTCTGTTGTGTCTGTCTAATTCTGTCTGTTGTGTCTGTCTTATAGTGTCTGTTGTGTCCGTCTTATAGTGTCTGTTGTGTCTGTCTTATAGTGTCTGTTGTGTCTGTCTTTTAGTGCCTGTTGTGTCTGTCTTATACTGCCTGTTGTGTCTGTCTTATAGTGTCTGTTGTGTCTGTCTTATAGTGTCTGTTTTTGTTGTTCTTAGTATCTGACTCAGTATCTGCTCGATTGTCTGGCCGTTTGTCATGTTCATATTCTTATCTGCTACGTGATTTTTGAGCGATTGTCTGCATTAAATCTTATTTCTCTTCTATCCGCAAGAGCTGTTTCCTCTCTGCACACCTGTCAATCATTCCTTCGTTTGTCACTGGACAATCAGTTGAATCATATCTGCGTCCCACCTACGCGTCTCTTATCTCAACTGAACCGGAAGACCCCTTTAGCCAGGCCCAACCACTTCATCGTTTATCATTTTGATTCTTCATTTTTTTCTGTTATCTTCCAGTGACTTGCACCTTGCATGCCCAACCTGCGCAGTTTGTCCCCGTGATTAATAGGCTTTTTTGCTTTTTTTGCGGCCTCGTATATTGCAGTGCAGTGCAGAGGCAGCTCGAGTGTTTGTGATATATTTTGACTGCCTGTATGTGAGCCTGCGGCATGATGCAAGAAGATATTGTATGCTATAAGATAGAGACAGAGAGAGAGAGGGAGAGGGAGAGAGGAGAAAGAGAGAGAGAGAGAGAGAGAGAGAGAGAGAGAGAGAGAGAGAGAGAGAGAGAGAGAGAATCAGAAAGCGCCATAGAAAGAGTCAGAAAGCGCCATAGAAAGAGTCAGAAAGCGCCATAGAGAGAGTCAGAAAGCGCCATAGAGAGAATCAGAAAGCGCCATAGAAAGAGAGATAAGAAAGCGCCATAGAGAGAATCAGAAAGCGCCATAGAAAGAGTCAGAAAGCGCCATAGAAAGAGTCAGAAAGCGCCATAGAAAGAGTCAGAAAGCGCCATAGAAAGAGTCAGAAAGCGCCATAGAAAGAGTCAGAAAGCACCATAGAAAGAATCAGAAAGCACCATAGAAAGAATCAGAAAGCACCATAGAAAGAGTCAGAAAGCGCCATAGAAAGAGTCAGAAAGCACCATAGAAAGAGTCAGAAAGCACCATAGAAAGAGTCAGAAAGCGCCATAGAAAGAGTCAGAAAGCACCATAGAAGGAGTCAGAAAGCGCCATAGAGAGAGCCAGAAGGCGCCAAAAAGAGAGTCAAAAGGCGCCGTAGTGGGAGAGTCGTCAGCAGGTGCCAAAGCAATAATTAATAGATATTAAGAGTCAGGAAACACTTAAAAGTCACTGTTTAAATGCACAAGTCTTTTACGGTTGTATGCAGCTATAGCTGGCGTTGCCAAGAATTTAGTCCAACGTTATGGTGCACCTGAACGCATATATTTATATATATTATAGAAGTCAAACTAGAAGTACATCCATAATGATATGTACGGGTTATATAAACCCCTAACCGAAATATTATTGTTTAATAAAAATACGGTAGAATGAAGAACGGAATAGAAGAAAGGAAGAGTTTCTAGAAAATTAATTGAGCCTGTCTCTGTGTGTAGCTTTGCTGTATGTGTTTTTGCTCTCAAAGAGAAGGGGAGAGCCGAACTCGCACAGCAGTGGCTGAAACTATGAGCTGTTTGCTGAGAGCCGCAGCTAGCTTGAAGTCATAGAAATATTTTCTCTATTTCAGTCTCTCTGGCTTTGTTCTTGCATAGTTTACTCTATATATGGTTTCTGTCGTGGCTTTCTACTTATTAATTTAGTATCAAATTTTCCTCAGAAATCTGAAGCGCTTTTACAAAAAGACCTAAATTTCACTAGACCTAAATTTCACTAGACCTAAATTTCACTAGGCCTAAATTTCACTGGACCTAAATTTCACTGGACCTAAATTTAACTAGACCTAATTTTTAGGACGCTCCTAAAAAAAGGACGCTTTGTGTCGAGATGAACACAAAATGGCCCAAATAATGAACTTATATATGTTTTTCGTTCTTCTTATTTTCTTTTCTGATAAAATCTAAACTTACTTTCAAACTACTCTACTAAAAGTAGCAATCAAAGTTTTTCTAACTAATTTTTTTCCAAAAATGTTACAAAAAATTACAACAGTCGAAGCCGAATATCTCCGACTGGGAGTCGAACCCGGGCGAGTCTGAGCGCCGGCGTTCGCACGGCAGTATCCGTGACCTTGGAGTCGCTGTTCACCGAGAGCACCGTCTATTATAACCAACGCTCGGTCGGTTTCAACGCGTTCGACGGTTCCGCCTACAAGTTGAGTAGGCAGTTCCCACGCCTGTCAGTGACCCTGAGCAGTCAGGCCGGAGCCTACCTGCCAGTCAGCTACCTGGTGCTGCACTGGCCTCTGGAGACTCGGCCGGAGCCTGGGGAGCAGCACGGCAAGTACCTCACCTACTGGCAGACTCTGCCCTACATCGCAGTTCGAGGCTCCAAGTCAAACAACGCCACCGCGGCAACCGAGGTCACCTGCGACGCCGATCAAGTGGCCGGGGTGCTCAACCCGCTCCAACTCAAGCCGGACAGCGTCGACGCCTTTGCCGCCGCCGGTGCAGCCGAGGCCGCGACGGCTTCTCCAAGGACTGCCGGGTCGGCAGCAACTCGAATTGTACCTGTCAGCTTAGCAACTGGAATTGCGGCATCAGCTGGCCAGACTCCCGGCCCGCTGACTGATGAAGGCCAGCCAGATTCTGTTGCTACGCCGTCGGCTGCTCAGTGCACCAGGCGGCACCGGTTCAATTTTACCTACACCTGTGGCAACACCCGCTGCCTGCCGGTTGTGTGCCGCCTGGGCGAGCTGTCGGCCAGGATGGAACCGCTGCGGCTGGCCTTCGTCACCGTGGCCTACAAGTACACCTTTGTTGAGGTCTGCGGGCCTGCGCCTGTCCCAGCGACTGTGCTGGTGTCTGTCCTGGTGTCTGTCCTGGTGTCTGTCCTAGTGTCTGTGCTTGTGTCTGTCCCAGTGTCTGTCCTTTTGTCTGTCCTGGTGTCTGTCCTGGTGTCTGTCCTGGTGTCTGTCCTGATGTCTGTCCTAGTGTCTGTCCTGGTGTCTGTGCTAGTGTCTGTCCTGGTGTCTGTGCTGGTGTCTGTCCTAGTGTCTGTGCTAGTGTCTGTCCTGGTGTCTGTGCTGGTGTCTGTCCTAGTGTCTGTCCCAGTGTCTGTCCTAGTGTCTGTCCTAGTGTCTGTCCCAGTGTCTGTCCTAGTGTCTGTCCTAGTGTCTGTCCCAGTGTCTGTCCTAGTGTCTGTGCTAGTGTCTGTCCCAGTGTCTGTCCTAGTGTCTGTGCTAGTGTCTGTCCTAGTGCCTGTGCTAGTGTCTGTCCTAGTGGCTGTCCTAGTGTCTGTCCTGGTGTCTGTCCTGATGTCTGTCCTAGTGTCTGTCCTGGTGTCTGTCCTGATGTCTGTCCTAGTGTCTGTCCTGGTGTCTGTGCTAGTGTCTGTCCTGGTGTCTGTGCTGATGTCTGTCCTAGTGTCTGTCCCAGTGTCTGTCCTAGTGTCTGTCCTAGTGTCTGTCCTAGTGTCTGTCCTAGTGTCTGTGCTAGTGTCTGTCCTAGTGTCTGTCCTAGTGTCTGTCCCAGTGTCTGTCCTAGTGTCTGTCCTAGTGTCTGTCCCAGTGTCTGTCCTAGTGTCTGTGCTAGTGTCTGTCCCAGTGTCTGTCCTAGTGTCTGTCCTAGTGTCTGTCCTAGTGTCTGTCCCAGTGTCTGTCCTAGTGTCTGTCCTAGTGTCTGTCCTAGTGTCTGTCCTAGTGTCTGTCCTAGTGTCTGTCCTAGTGTCTGTCCCAGTGTCTGTCCTAGTGTCTGTGCTAGTGTCTGTCCCAGTGTCTGTCCTAGTGTCTGTGCTAGTGTCTGTCCTAGTGGCTGTCCTAGTGCCTGTGCTAGTGTCTGTCCTAGTGGCTGTCCTAGTGTCTGTCCTGGTGTCTGTCCTGATGTCTGTCCTAGTGTCTGTCCTGGTGTCTGTGCTAGTGTCTGTCCTGGTGTCTGTGCTGGTGTCTGTCCTGATGTCTGTCCTAGTGTCTGTCCCAGTGTCTGTCCTAGTGTCTGTCCTAGTGTCTGTGCTAGTGTCTGTCCTAGTGGCTGTCCTAGTGCCTGTGCTAGTGTCTGTCCTAGTGGCTGTCCTAGTGTCTGTCCTGGTGTCTGTCCTGATGTCTGTCCTAGTGTCTGTCCTGGTGTCTGTCCTAGTTTCTGTCCTAGTGTCTGTCCCAGTGTCTGTCCTAGTGTCTGTGCTAGTGTCTGTCCCAGTGTCTGTCCTAGTGTCTGTGCTAGTGTCTATCTGTCCTAGTGTCTGTCCCAGTGTCTGTCCTAGTGTCTGTGCTAGTGTCTGTCCCAGTGTCTGTCCTAGTGTCTGTGCTAGTGTCTGTGCTAGTGTCTGTGCTAGTGTCATATTGTCTCTATCTGTCAATATCATTAACAATCCGCTGCCCCCTCAGGACCACATGCTGTGCACATCGGTGAACATTGTGCCCTCAGTCCAGTGGATTCCCGCGCCAGAGTATGCTGACAGAATCGTGGCCAAGCGAGTCAGCTCGCTGAAAGATGGATTGGTGAGTGTTGATGTACTTTTTAAAAAACGGAATATTTACTGTCTGGTACGAAAGCCGACAATTAAAGTGCATTTAAATAATGCATTTTGAAGTCCACGTAAATCTCCTGCATGAAGCTTACAATCCTGTCTTCGCATTGCATATATTCACAATATTTTTTATATTTGCCGATATGTATCGAAAATATTAGGAATTCTGCCGATATGTATCGAAAATACAATATTTTGTCGTATAACTTATATAATGCGTTCATCCGATATGTATCGTAAAACGCTTTTTGCAGGATTAAAAAACTTCTCACACCCCCCCCCCCAATTTGCAGCCGGTTCTTCAATCGTTCAACTCGGACAAACCGCCACCGGAAGAGATGGACCCGCTCACCAAGGTGCTCATCTACGGTGGCGGAGCCCTGCTAGGCGCCGCGATCCTGGGCTTCATCATCCTGCTCCTGGCGCTCTGCACGCCCTTCTTCCAGCGTCGCCGCCGAGAAGCTCGCGAACAGCAAGCTGCGGTGGCTGCCACGGCCGAGGCCAAGAACAATCTGTTACTAGGCGACTACGAAGATGCCGGAGCAGTCGGTACCCTCGCCGGCCTGTCGTCGACGTCGCGTCGAGCGCCGACGCCGCCACCGCCGAAGCCGCCGCTGCAACACGGCGTGTCGACCGTCGGGTCGCCGAATTCGTCCCTCCTTCGCGGCGCCGTTGTCGGCGGCTTCGCCGTTCCGTCGCCGTCGGCTACCGGACGGCGATATCGGTTTGACGAGGATGAGACCTACCGGTGACCTTTACTTGTACCTTAAAAATAGGTTTGACCTTCATTTGTACCCTTTTTAGCAATTCACTGTTATGGTGTTTATTATGACCTTCAGTTGTACCTGCCCTGTCTGCTCATAGTTTTGACCTCTATTTGTACCCTAAGAGAATCGCTCTAATACTGAATGTTCTGCTCCAGTAGTAACTTAAGCTTGTGACGCTATCGAGGACCACCAATTCAAATTTATTTCAAACAAGCACAATGGGCTTCCCATGTGTACGAAATGAAAGGAAATAAACTTTTTTCAAAGTTTATACATGATCCAGCTATAACTGTTTGTTTTTTTAAAAAACTTCTGAAACATAAAAAAACAACTTTCAAACCTTCTCGAATCAAACGTGCTGCATTTTCGTTAGTCGTTTAGAATTTTTCCTGCTCTAAGGTGTTGTGCTTTTTGTTTAAAAAATTGCCATATAAACAAACAGCTTCGCTTTGTTTATGGTTTATTTGTGTTATCATTTTTATTTGCTCTGAGACATATCAGTAGTTACATGTTTAATATTTATTAGTTTTATTTTTACATATTTGAATTTTGACCCATTGGCCCAGCTGAGTTGGCTACAGCTTTTCATTGACTGCTTCTCCTAATGTTCATTTTTTACTTTTTGTTTAACTCTACATTTCAAATCAGTGCTAAATTTGAATTTTCAAATCAGTTTGCAGTTTTGTTTTAATTTGATCAATGAATCAATTTGTAAGGACAGGCTCCTACGCGCAACATTATCAGACAGTAATGAGAATTTTTGAAGTGAATTTCGATTTTAGAAACAAAAACTTTTCTTTCTATAAAAAGTCGCTATATACGCGCGTCACACTACTGCTCAAGATGCAACGCAAATTCTGTATTTTGATAAATATTCCTGTTTAATGATTGTGCGTTTTTTCTGCTAATCGAATGGCTGTGAATTTGTGCTCAAACGGGAATAGTACTTACTTAAATTTTTAATGCCACTTTAAATGTTTTCTAATTGCTTCCAGAAGCAGATTGTTGCAGCAGAGTTAGAAGACAGCAACAGCTGTCAATGCTTTTTGACAACTTTTTGTAGAGTAATTTAAATTGCTCGATTTACTTAGATTCAACACAATACACTCTGTTTAACAACAATCAACTGAGTATATTTATTTCATGTGTTTTTTGTTAACACGAAATTATCCCTTATGTGTTTTTATATATAATTTATATTTGTAGCTATGAACATTTTTAACAACAGTAGTAGGCTAGAAGTATACAATGCCGCAATCATTTTTATGCCTATTAATCAATAATTTCATATATTAATACAATTTGAGCTATGTTGACATTATTTTTACCCTCTGACCCATTGACCCTCTGACCCATTGACCCTCTGACCCATTGACGGCCTTTGACCCATTGACGACCTTTGACCCATTGACCATCTGACCCATTGACCCTCTGACCCATTGACCATCTGACCCATTGACCCTCTGACCCATTGACCATCTGACCCATTGACCCTCTGACCCATTGACCATCTGACCCATTGACCATCTGACCCATTGACCATCTGACCCATTGACGACCTTTGACCCATTGACCATCTGACCCATTGACCCTCTGACCCATTGACCATCTGACCCATTGACCCTCTGACCCATTGACCATCTGACCCATTGACCCTCTGACCCATTGACCATCTGACCCATTGACCCTCTGACCCATTGACCATCTGACCCATTGACCATCTGACCCATTGACCATCTGACCCATTGACCCTCTGACCCATTGACCCTCTGACCCATTGACCCTCTGACCCATTGACCCTCTGACCCATTGACCCTCTGACCCATTGACGGCCTTTGACCCATTGACGGCCTTTGACCCATTGACCCTCTGACCCATTGACGGCCTTTGACCCATTGACCCTCTGACCCATTGACCCTCTAGCCCATTGACCCTCTGACCCATTGACCCTCTGATCCATCGAAAAATTGTTAGCCAAAAATATTGAGAAATTAAAATGAGTTATGGACACTGTGTCCGGTTAGTCAAACGTACACGTAGTAAGTCTATATAAAATACGCATAACAATAAATATTTACAAGTAGCAAATACGTTTTCGCATGCATATCACATGGTTCCTACGAGCGCTAGAAGTCGCGGTTTAGAACGACATACCGTTCGCATTCAAGAAAGGCCTAATTTCGCTTTATTACGAGCTAATACTTCATCAAATTATTGACCTAAATTCTTTCATCCATGGTTCCAATAGGCTCTTAATTTCCTTGCCCTAGAACTCATAGTCTATGGCAGTTTTTTTCAAGCGCTTAACTTCTCAGGCCTGAAAACCTGATTGCTTATCTCTAAGTCGTGTAGTCTAAGTCAGAAATCTGCGAGTTGTCTATGGCCCGACCTGTATATGTTAGTTCTATTGGCTTGTTATAGCTTTTTGCGTTCTAGTTTGGACTGCGGGCTTTTAATTTGGACACAGAGTTGAGCAAAGCCCAGCGAATGCTGGCTAGTCTATGGCACAAACCAGAAGCGACTGATGGGCTTTTAAATTCGACAGCGGGCACAAATTTGGACACAGAAGTTAAGAAGATCAAAGTTAAGAACGACAGTAATCAGTTTTAGAGGGTAGGTTATGAATCTGTATATTTGACCCAAACATTGAACTGATCCAAACCGTTAGATACAATTTTCTAAAACTTTAAACTTTAAGACTCTTGCGTTGTCAGAGCCTGTTTCTTTCTTCTAAAAAACTCGTCGTGTACTTTGTGCGCTGGCTCAAGAAAAAACATGCAAGAGAAAGGGGAAGGAAAAGACTGTCCAAATTTGTGCCCGCTGTCGAATTTAAAAGCCCGTCAGTTGCTTCTGGTTTGTGCCATAGACTAGCCAGCATTCTCTGGGCTTTGCTCAACTCTGAGTCTAAATTGAAAGCCCGCAGTCCAAACTAGAACGCAAACAGCTATAGTAGAAGATCTGCCTCCAACAAAACACGTACCAGAAGGTGTTTATAATTCATTTTTTCAGCGAAATTAGGCCATCAAATAAACTCTACTTAGAACATGAGCGTGACGTCCTGCATGGTACAATGCTAGCTTCTAGCGGGTCCCTGTTGGTCACATGTGCACGATACACGGCGGCGGCGGCGGCGGTGGTGGAGGCGGCGGAGGCGGCGGCGGCGGGTGTCTGAAATCCAGCATCGCTTCATCATAGCTCGGTGGCGGCTTCGGGTACCAGTTAGGGTAGTGCTGGTGAATCCTGGAAGTGGTCACCTGATCGGTTGTTCCTCTCAGAGGTCCTGGACCCTGCAACTCTTGTGGCTGATGCTCCGACGACAGCGGCGGCTCAGGACCAACTGAGCTCAACGCTGATGCAGCGGGTGTGGCGTAACTCTGTCGCAGAGTGCACCAGAGCAGCATCAGTATTGAAGCGAATACGAAACCGATTATTATGAAAAATGTTAACGTTGCCACTTCCATTGTCGCTGATTTTCCTTGACAACGACTATACTAGCTTTGAGCGCTCCGTGTCTGTCT
>NIVC01000014.1:317500-327765 GCA_002269645.1 Macrostomum lignano
TATTACTAGTAAAATGTTTGCACATTGCTTTTGATTGTAAAGTTAGGTAATGACTTTAATATAGGTAGAACCCCCACCACTATATACTACAACCCCCAACACTAGGCTACAACCGCAAACACTAGGCTACAACCCCCGACACTAGGCTACAACCCCCACACTAGGCTACAACCCCCACACTAGGCTACAAACCCCAACACTAGGCTACAACCGCAAACACTAGGCTACAACCCCCAACACTAGGCTACAACCCCCACACTAGGCTACAACCCCCACACTAGGCTACAATCCCCGACACTAGGCTACAACCCCCCAACACTAGGCTACAACCCCCAACACTAGGCTACAATCCCCAACACTAGGCTACAACCCCCAACACTAGGCTACAACCCCCACCACTAGGCTACAACCCCCAACACTAGGCTACAACCCCCAACACTAGGCTACAACCCCCAACACTAGGCTACAACCCCCAACACTAGGCTACAATCCCCGACACTAGGCTACAACCCCCCAACACTAGGCTACAACCCCCAACACTAGGCTACAACCCCCAACACTAGGCTACAACCCCCAACACTAGGCTACAATCCCCTGTACTAATCAAGCTATATAAGTGGCATGACAGCCAGACGAAACCGCACCCAAAAACCGAAGGACAACCGGGCACGCCAACGAAGCGTCCGTCCAAGGCCAGTAGCGGCCGCCCGGCCGCCGGCTCATCCGTCGAGAACGCAGGCGAGCTCAGGCGTCAAGCTGGTCCCGGTAACGCAACAGTTCATCGTCCGCGACAATCTGCAGTTGAGAGCGGCGCTCGAAGACCCCGAGGACAGGCGCATCAACAGCATCGGGCAGCGGCACGGCTGCCTCATCACGGTGCAGGACCGGACCCGACGCCTCGGTCACAATGCGCACCGCGTCGTAGTCTGCGCCCCAGACGATAAGACGCTGCGCATGTGCGCGAGGTCCCTGGACAAAGCCATGGGCTGGGACTTGAACTCGCAGTTGGCTTACGCCATGGGCCGAGGTCGGGCACCCTCTGCAGCAGCAGTTGGGGACGTCAGCGCGAGACTCTGACAGGCATTGATTTTCGCATCCGATGCACATCGATTTGTTGTTGCTCATAGTACTGTTAGTAGGTGCTAAATCTTCGAGCAGCTCTGCATTCTCGCTGCGACCGGCTGTCCTGAACCTGCGGACTTCATAGCTGTCATTAAGTGTAATCTCGTAATTTTCCCCCTCGAAAATTTTTGACGAACGCAAAAAACCGACAGAGCGTTGACGCGTTTCCGTGCGTTGCTACTTGGCAACAGTAGTGCGTTTGTATATATAGATTTTTAGATTGCATTTATTAGACCTTAGTAGGAACTATTTTTCTCTGCGTTGTGAGTTCTCTTCTGAGAGTAACGAGTGTGTTTCTTTTTCGTTTTTTTGCAAAGTAGAGTACGAACTTTTTTAGCTTCTTAAGGACCGAAAGCGTTTTAGTAGGCCGCCACAATAGCATTGCAGCACTTCGGCTGCACGAGTTAAGGCGAAAGGCAAAATAAATGCGATACTTGCATGTGCAAAAATAAATTACTGCAACCTTTCTGATTCTTTTCTTGCCAATTCATAATTTAATATCTGCTCAAGAAACGATTCATATTTTTTAGGTCTTCGATACTATTAATAATCATTTTTTCACTTGTTGAAGATCTTTGTTACATAAATAATTTTACTCGTGACGTAAATGAGCAATTTTGAGTTCCATCAACGATTGAGACACCCACCTCACTCCGCCTCTCTCTCCTCACCCAAGATTGAGACACCCACCTCACTCCGCCTCTCTCTTCTCACCCAACATTAAGACACCCACCTCAATCCACCTCTCCCCTCACCCACGATTGAGACGCCCACCCCACTCCGCCTCTTTTAGGCACAGTTCCCTGAGTCCATGAACTAATATGGTTTCACAGCAACTCATAAAGAAAGGTACTCGACTATTGGAGCGTGCATCGGACTGTTGAGCCGTGCTTCTCTCCTTCAACCACGCGCCGAGAATATTTGCTTTACATTCGGCACCCGAAATTCTCTAATCCTTTCCCAGCCTCCAAAGCAGCACCTCATCAACCTCATCAACCGAAGCGTCCCTCTCCTTGCGCCCCGTCCTCCAGTCGGCCCCGATCTTCTCCTTTCCAGATGGCTAAGCAACTGCCTGCGGGCATGGGATTGCGGCCTGATCGAGTGCTAAATTCCCATCGGTAGGCTTCATCTCTCTTCTCTCCTCCCTCAGCCCTCAGTCTCCCTAGGCGCTGAGCTCTCATTAATTTTTTCTCCTACTGCTCAGCCGAAATCGGACTTGGTCGGCGCGCAAAATTTTAGCTAAAAAAGTAGAACCTCCTTGCCCCTACACAGCCAGCCACTCTCCCCCTAGAGACTCGAATGAATTATCGATCTGAGAATTTCTACCGTAAGAGAGAGAACATACGCGTGTTAGTGGCGGACGCACTAATGAATTATTTAACTACCATTTTCCCGCCTAGAAGCAATTCTTAATTCGGATTCTCTCTCTGTTTCTTGCTGTGGCTTCTCTTTTAGGATGGCTAAGCTCTCTCTGTTTCTTTCAGGAAATTATCTCTGAACCATGAACGTTGCATGCTTTTTGTTTAACTATCGATTGGAAACTTCTGCTGTGGGTCACAGCTTCTTCTTGCTTGATTCTTGCACGCAGCTACTCACTGTGAGATTGGCTCACTCTCCCCTTGCCTCTCTCCTCCTCACTTCTCTTGCACTTTAATTCCACACTGCAGTCACACACACACACACACACACACACACAATCACGCACCGGGCACTTGTTGGTACGGTATACAATGGTGGGCACTTATTTTGCAATTTTTTTTGACACACGAAAACACACACATACACACAGTGCAATGACCTATTAAGTATTTTTAGCATTTAAATGATGTAAAAAAGCATACATTGAAATAAAAAAGCACGTCCCATACTAACAGTATGATCTATTGAAAGTGAAGTAATAGCGTAACATCGTGTAACTATATTGTCCTCAGTCCAGCGAATTCAGCATTACTTGAAATACAAAAGGCTTCGTTAAAGCCAATCCACATGAAGGAAAAACTAGTTACAAGCAGTCTATTTACCTTTACCTTTACTAATACGCTATAATGCTGTACGCAATATGCCTGACTAATATGAATAAAAAATTCAATTTCACTTGCGCTTAGAAAAAAACCTAAAATTGACAGTGAAACTGAAAAACTGAAACGCAGAGATTAGTTAAGCAGATTAAACAACAAATTCCGGTCGAGTGAGAAAACAGGAGTCTCGTTATTTAGAGCACTCTGGCATTCAGCATTACGCTCGTAGTCTATTAGCTGCTCTCCTGAGTTCGAAGCTGACAGGTCAGTTGCAGTCGGAATCGATTGAGTCGACTGCCAATTTAGTCAATGGGTTTCGTTTCTTCTTTTCACTGGAACCTGTGGTGGGATTAGCAAAAGATCGATTTCGCATATCGATTTAGTGATTTCAAGGACGACAAAATCATTCTTCTCTGCATGTCAGCTCCAGAAGATGCTAGTTTGCTTGCAGCTTTCTGTAGGAGCATTCTACTTTAGTAAAGTGTACCCATTCTAAAATAAGCTGTTTTTAATATGTCCCAACAAGTCTCTGTGCAGTGTGTCATCCGTTTGCCCATCAATTTGTTCTGGAGCCCTTTATTAATTGAGTTCTTTAGGTGACTTAACAAATGCGGAAAAAACTAGACACACACACAGTGGCCCAACACTTCGTGTCCCAATAATTGCTAGGAAAAATGCACTGCAGTGTTTAAGCATCTCCTCTGAGGGGCCCTTGCATGCATAGCTATAGAATCTGCTAAGACCCGATCTGAGAGTTAAAAGTACAAAACTTATAATTTTTGTGGTTGGACACGTAGGCTATTGAATGTCAATGGATTCAGACGAAATGTCAAGTTTTACTCAAAGCTTTTACAGCTTACCGGTTAAAGTCGACGGATCCTTTGGCAATTGCGCCACATGGCAGTTGATCAAAGGTGATATACCTGAAGTAAAGGTAGGTACTGCTTAGCAGGAGCAGTCTTTTTTATAGCATTTAAACATAAATGCTTCTTGTTTCCGACAAAGTTTTTTAATACCACTTACATGTTTATCGCTGTGCCATTCCATGCTGTTCTTTCCATACCATGGTGACTCGGGTGCCATGGCAGAGGCAGAGTTGACCATTGATTTCAGCATGGCGAGTACATGCCAATTTTGTTTACCGTACGTTTGCGGGGTGGCGTCAATAATAGACCAAAATAAATGTACACTTAACTAGCAAGGGGACTCTGGTAAATTGGAGCCATGTACACAGGGGGTAGGGCTTAGTCCTAACATGTACGGGGTAAGTCCTAATATGAGTGGGCTTTTGTAAACGACACTCTAGCACACAGTTCCAACAATTTATAGAATATCGAATGCGCGCAGCAGTCAATAGCATGAGTCCTAACAAGAGTGGGCTGTTGTATTCAACACTGCAACACTGTCCTAACAATTTAGTTCGTGTAGAGTACTGATGCCCATCACAGTCAGAAGTAAATTTAAGCCCTTGTCATTTCTTTAGGTTTATCTCCATCCAGAACCATCCTTTGACAATAAAATACCCTTAAAAGTGTTTTGCTATGCTTTGCTTTGTATGTATTTTAATGTATGCTATGTATTTACGTCTTAAAACAAAGACTGCAGCAAATGAATGCGCTTGAAATCTACTATTAGTAAAAATATGAGAAAAAACCAATAAAAATATGCGGGAGCAGATTAGCCATTTCAGTGTCCCAATAGTGATTTGGTCGAATTTTGTATCATTTTTCCTTATTGGGACGCCAGTTTTTGCTTATTTATTGACACAGCAAGTAAAATTATTAAAAATGAGTTGCACCATCAAAAAGAGGCTGTCGAGCTGAATCCATAGAGTATTTTTTTGAGCTGCTATTGTAACTTTTTTGGAAGTGTTGGACGGACTTGATGGGACAGTCCCAACATTTTTTTTGGCCCAACAGTGCGGGTCCCGTTGTACGCGTATGGCCCAACAAATGCCCCGTGCGCAAACACACACACACACTATGATCCCAACTGCAATACTACACACTATGATCCCACACTGCAATCCCATACACTATGATCCCACACTGCAATCCCATACACTATGATCCCACACTGCAATACCATACACTATGATCCCACACTGCAATACCATACATTATGATCCCACACTGCAATCCCATACACTATGATCCCACACTGCAATCACATACACTATGATTCCACACTGCAATCCCATACACTGTGATCCCACACTGCAATCACATACACTATGATCCCACACTACAAATACCATACAATACGATCCCACACTGCAATCCCACACACTGTGATCCCACACTGCAATACCACACACTAATGATCCCACACTGCAATCTCACACACTATGATCCCACACTGCAATACCACACAATATGATCCCACACTGCAATCACATACACTATGATCCCACACTGCAATCCCATACACTATGCAATACCACACACTATTATCCCACATTGCAATACCATACACTATGATCCCACACTGCAATACCACACACTGTGATCCCACACTGTAATACCACACACTATGATCCCACACTGCAATCACATACACTATGATCCCACACTGCAATACCACACACTATACAAATGTCACCGACAGGAAGCTGCAAAACTCTGTCGTGAAACGCAAACAGACGCACTCCATCATATACATGCAAGTCTGACTCATCACCTCCATCCGCCAGAGTCCAAACGATTGATGCTGGAAGCTGCTTCCGCCGAATCGTTAAAACTTTCCTCTTCTACACTCGCGTTGGCTGCGGATTGCCGGGTGTGCAAAATCAGCCCATGGGTGCCGGGGGGGGATAAGCAGCTGTGCCGTCTCTCATCACACTTTTGCTATATTTTTGTTTGCATGCTTTGACTGACTGGGGCTGGCCTGGTGCTGAATTTATAAGGGGCGTTGGACTTGACTTTGGCAAAGGACTCACCACAAGCAGCTCTCTCTCCGACACTCTACCCTCAATCTCTTCCACCCTCCCTCACGGTCTCTCCTCTCCCCCACTCTCCCCACCCCCCCACTCTCCACACTCTCCCACACTCTTCTGACTCCGGCCCACTCTCTCCCACTCTCTCCCACTCTACCTACTCCACTCTCAACACTCTCCCCCACTCTCCACACTCTCCCCCACACTTCTTACTCTCCTCACTCTCTCCCACTCTCACCACCCCCCTCTTCACACTCTCCCCCACTTTTCTGACTCTCCACACTCTCCCCCACTCTCCCCATTCCACTCTCCACACTCTCCCCCACTCTCCCCATTCCACTCTCCACACTCTCCCCCACTCTCCCCCACTCTCCCCCACTCTCCCCCACGCTCCCCCACTCTCCACACTCTCCCCCACTCTCCCCACCCCCACTCTCAACACTCTCCCCCACTCTCCCCACTCCACTCTCCACACTTTCCCCCACTCCACTCTCAACACTCTCCCCCACTCTCCACACTCCACTCTCAACACTCTCCCCACTCTCCCCACTCTCAACACTCTCCCCCACTCTCCACACTCTTCTCCACTCTCCTCACTCTCCTCACTCTCCTCACTCTCCCCACTCTCCCTCACTCTCTTCACTCTCTCTTCCTTTTTTCACCAGCTCAGAAATTTCCTCAAAATTCTTTCCCACTGTCATTCCCACTGCTCCCAAGCCCTCTCACCTTGTACTTAATCCCTTTCTCTCTTTTCCCAACCCCCCCCCCCTCTCTGCTTCCTGTGCCGCGCCTCAATCATTCCCCCAGTTGCAGTTGTCACCTACACTCGGCCTTCGCCAAAGCAGACTGGAAATCCTATTATTTGCTTCCCCACTCAAAAACATCGCCTCTGCTCTTTTCTCTCTAATCCGCCCGTTTGTTGTTGAGAAGCCAGCCTCAAACACAACACCCTGTCTCTTCTGCACGCACGCCTCTTTGCTCTCTTCTCTTCCTCACAGCATCCAGCCTGAGTCTGCGTCTGTCTACTGCTCACCCCTAGCCGCTCCATCTCGGTTTTCCAGTTCCGTTTCCCTGCCCAGAATCCCGCTTCCTTCCTGCTTCCATCTCCATCTCTTTCGCTCTCTCTCTCTCTCTCTCTCTCTCTCTCTCTCTCTCTCTCTCTCTCTCTCTCTCTCTCTCTCTCTCCAGTCACTATTGGCTCAGCTCCCCACATCCGACTGGCTGGGAGCATCCAGCAAAACTTCGGTGATGCAGCCATCACCCCCCCCAGTCCAGCCAACAATTTACAGTCAGAAAAAAGGCAAAATAAAACTTGAAGCGACTGGAACGTAAAGCCTGTCCGCTTGCTGTCTGCAATAACTATTTTTTTCTGGATGCTAAAAAAACTCTTCAGTTTTTTCTCTGAATAGAAACAATCACTGTTCACTTTTTTAGGCTTTACCTTTCTGCCCGTTTTTTTAGTAAAATATGGCCAGTTCAAAATTAACGGTAAGTTTTGCTTCTTTATCATGGCTTGACATTAAACTAGTGTCACATAAAACACAGTGTCACATACACCACAGTGTCACATACACCACAGTGTCACATACACCACAGTGTCACATACACCTCAGTGTCACATTCACCACAGAGTCACATACACCTCAGTGTCACATACACCACAGAGTTACATACACCACAGTGTCACATACACCTCAGTGTCACATACACCACAGAGTCACATTCACCACAGTGTCACATACACCTCAGTGTCGCATACACCACAGTGTCACATTCACCACAGAGTCACATACACCACAGTGTCACATACACCTCAGTGTCACATACACCACAGAGTCACATACACCTCAGTGTCACATACACCACAGAGTCACATACACCACAGTGTCACATACACCTCAGTGTCACATACACCACAGAGTCACATTCACCACAGTGTCACATACACCTCAGTGTCACATACACCACAGTGTCACATTCACCACAGTGTCACATACATCGCTATACAACAGTGCATCTGCACAGTGTTCCTAAAAATTGTGTCCCTAAACTGTTACAGTATTGAGGAATTCAGCAAAATCCAAAAATGCCTATAGTTAAACCTAACTTCGATGTTTTAACCTCCATCAAAATTTTTATGTAGCTATGCTATGCTTTGCTTCTAGGCTCGTACGTGCGTACATACGCAATACATTTCTTCTGTTTAAAAAAGCAGAAAAAAAGCAACAATACAAAATAGCCTGGGATGGACCTTCAGCCGTTTGTTGAAGCAGACAGTCTCCGGAGGAGGGTATGAATGTTCGAGGAAAAGTTCACGAGTGACTAAGGTCGCCTGGGGTTTCGAAACTATATGCGGTAGAGGGAAACTAGAAGGGGTCAGAGGCTGAAAGTGGAGCAGCTAGAAGGGGTCAGATGCTGTCTATGACAGAATCCCATTCAGAGCTTACAATGTGTAGGATTTAGAGAGCCTACTAAATTCCCTCTCTAGCCACATTAATACCCATGCTTTAAGGGCTTTAATGAGAAATCCTCGGGCGCCTAACGGCGGCGCCCTAACGGCGCCCTCTGATTTTCCCATTAACGCCCTTAAAGCATGGGTATTACTATTATTGTGCCATAGACATTTGTGTCCTTGACAAAGTGGAACAAAATTAGCGGGCAGTTAATGACATTAACTGCCCGCTAATTTGCATTAAAGTAAGTTTGAAATAGACAATCGGGCGTTAAATGTCATTAACTGCCCCTAATTTGAATTAAAGTAAGTTTGACTCCTGCAAGCGGGCTTAAATGTAGTCTATGGCATTAAAAGGCAAGAATACGCTCGTAAGTGCCCAGCGGGCACAAAGGTCATGGTACAATTCCCTCTCTTTGTTCAAATATCCTGAATACTACAACAAAGTACAGAGACATTGAGCAGCAATTAGTGCGAATAGAATTTAAGAGGAATTGAAGTGTCATACGCGTCAGACTTAGCCAGCTAGAAATTTATAGAAATCTAATTTGGCCATTTTTTCTCTCTGTCTATCTGCCTCAGCAGGATTTTATCTTGCAAGCCAATAGGTGCAGTGCACAAGCAAGCAGTAGCTCACTAATTGATCCCAGCCGAACTATAACTTGGACTAAAAAATTTTAGGAGAGGAAATAGCTAGAGTCTTTTATATTCTGATGTCTGATTATCTCGAGAATAGAGCTCGTTGAAGACTCATATTGGCATCTCATCTATAGACTCACATAGTGGTAAGTGGCGTCTTATCTATAGACTCACATAGTGGCGTCTTATCTATAGACTCACATAGTGGCGTCTTATCTATAGACTCACATAGTGGCGTCTTATCTATAGACTCACATAGTGGCGTCTTATCTATAGACTCACATGGTGGCGTCTCATCTATAGACTCACATAGTGGCGTCTTATCTATAGACTCACATGGTGGCGCCTCATCTATGGTCTCAACATTTCGGCAGAGCCCAGAGCATTATTCCTCCATCACGTTTCAGATCCGACTGTTTGCTATTGCTGCATACTGCCTAGCCAGCGTGTGCCTCCTGTGGCGACTACTAGGCCTGTCGCTACCCGCGCAACCTCTGCAGTCGCCATCAGTTCAACAACAACAGCAGCAGCAACACTCTGAGCGTTCTCAGCTGAGCATGGGACCGCTGGATTCCCCTCCGCGTCACCCGCCAGCCAGGCAGTTGTTTCGCCAGCAACCGTACGACACGCCCGACATTGCCAAGGTCATTACCAACTATAACGAAGATGCATTGAACGCTTCGGGGTTCCAGGTTGCTCAGCTTCCAATTTTATCAACTGCAAACGAAACCGAGGCTTCCACTGCCTACTTCAATATTGCAAGGCGAATCCATTTGTCACAGTCGGATTCGGCATCTGTTGAGGCAAAAATACGTAGAGAGAATCGTCAAAAACTTCGATTTAGTTTTCTAGGCCGAGCTGGAAAACGATCGTGTCGTCCAGGCATTGACAGGATCCTTGTTGTTGTCATGACGACCAAACAAGCGGTGGATAGGCGAGAGGCCATCCGTCAGACCTGGGCTCCGAGGCGGACTCAGCCGGAGCTCGAGTGGTGTTCTTCCTCGCAGCAGACGGTTCCAACTCAACGATGTCTCAATCGTTAGCCAACGAGATTTACTCATTCGGCGACATCGTTCTGGTGCCGCAGTTTGTCGACACT
>NIVC01000015.1:0-2500 GCA_002269645.1 Macrostomum lignano
ACCAAAGACGCATTCCGACAGTTAACCAAAGACGCATTCCGACAGTTAACTAAAGACACATTCGACAGTTAACCAAAGACACATTCCGACAGTTAACCAAAGACACATTCCGACAGTTAACCAAAGACACATTCCGACAGTTAACCAAAGACACATTCCGACAGTTAACTAAAGACGCATTCCGACAGTTAACCAAAGACACATTCCGACAGTTAACCAAAGACGCATTCCGACAGTTAACCAAAGACACATTCCGACAGTTAACCAAAGAAACATTCCGACAGTTAACCAAAGACACATTCCGACAGTTAACCAAAGACGCATTCCGACAGTCAACCAAAGACACATTCCGACAGTTAACTAAAGACGCATTCCGACAGTTAACCAAAGACACATTCCGACAGTTAACCAAAGACGCATTCCGACAGTCAACCAAAGACACATTCCGACAGTTAACTAAAGACGCATTCCGACAGTTAACCAAAGACACATTCCGACAGTTAACTAAAGACGCATTCCGACAGTTAACCAAAGACACATTCCGACAGTTAACCAAAGACACATTCCGACAGTAACCAAAGACACATTCCGACAGTTAACTAAAGACGCATTCGACAGTCAACCAAAGACACATTCCGACAGTTAACTAAAGACGCATTCCGACAGTTAACCAAAGACACATTCCGACAGTTAACAAAGACACATTCCGACAGTTAACCAAAGACACATTCCGACAGTTAACCAAATAAACATTCCGACAGTTAACCAAAGACACATTCCGACAGTTAACCAAATAAACATTCCGACAGTTAACCAAAGACACATTCCGACAGTTAACCAAAGACGCATTCCGACAGTTAACCAAAGACACATTCCGACAGTTAACCAAAGACGCATTCCGACAGTTAACCAAAGACACATCCGACAGTTAACTAAAGACGAATTCCGACAGTTAACCAAAGACGCATTCCGACAGTTAACCAAAGACACATTCCGACAGTTAACTAAAGACGAATTCCGACAGTTAACCAAAGACACATTCCGACAGTTAACCTAAAGACACATTCCGACAGTCAACCAAAGACACATTCGATAGCTGACCAAAGACGCATTCCGACAGTTAACCAAAGACGCATTCCGATAGCTGACCAAAGACACATTCCGACAGTTAACAAAGACGCATTCCGATAGCTGACCAAAAGACGCATTCCGACAGTTAACCAAAGACACAAGCGCAAAGACTTGAATAGGGAAACAAGAACGAGGCAACAGGGACAAGAGAGGCTCCGGCAATGTCCGAAGCCACCGAGAAGACCGAGCTCGTCCGTCGCAGCAGGCCGGCGGTTTCAAGCGCTGCTTCGGCTGGAGGCGACGACGACAAAGACGGACCAACAATAAAAGTTGGCGAAGTGATCGACGCCCTCGGTGTTGGCCGCTTCCAAGCTCTCCTGACGGTGTTTGCCGGCCTGCTTCTACTAGGAGAGTCCATGGCATCACTCTGATCGGAATTGTGGGCCGCACCATCCAGTGCCAGTGGCAACTGCCCAATCTGAGGCTGGCCATCTTCTCGCTGGCCATTTTCATGGGCTTCCTGCTGTTCTGCCCGCTGTGGGGCTTCCTGGCTGATCAGCATGGCAGGCGGGGCGTCATGATCCTCGGCATGGCCTTCACCGGCTACTACATGCTCATCTCCGCGCTGTCGCCCAGCTTCGAATGGCTGGTCTTCCTGCGCACTGTGGCCGGAGCCTTCATGGCAACCACGCCGCAGGGCCTGGTGTACATGGTCGAGTGCTGCCCCGGCAACCGCCAGGGCCTATCTGTTGAACATCGGCTTTGTCGTCTGGAGTGTCGGCCCCGTGCTGGAGCTCGCCGTCGCTCTGGGACTCAACGCTGCCGGCGTCGGCAACGAAACCTGGCGGATCCTCGTCATTCTGTCTGCCCTGCCCATCATCGGCAGCTGCGTGGGCTACTGGCTGGTCCCGGAGACGCCTCGTTCTACCTGGTGCACGGCCAAATGGACAAGTGCAAGGCTTCGCTCAGGCACATCGCCAGGGTGTGTTGCTAGGGGATTAATTGTTTTGGAGAAGATTAGTCAAAGGGCCGCTGCTGTACACCCCGTGTGTGCGTGTGTACGAGTGCTGTGCCTGAGTACAGTATTGACGCGCTTGTCTGTGCTCAGGAGGCAGCGGAATGGCAGAATTGCCTCAGCGCTGGCTGTGCGACGGATGTCTCCACGGTGACCAAAACCCTTCTGCTAATTTATTATTGTAACTGTAGATGATTGAAATTAATGTACGTGAATTGAATTCTCCTGGGATTCGAATTTTGGGGAAGATTCTGCCCAGAAATCGATTGGCAAAGTTTTACAAGCCAGATAAAACCGAACCGCACCAAGGTGAAC
Source organism: Macrostomum lignano (assembly GCA_002269645.1). Lineage (NCBI taxonomy): Eukaryota > Metazoa > Platyhelminthes > Macrostomidae > Macrostomum > Macrostomum lignano. The sequence goes on from NIVC01000015.1 coordinate 2,402, forward strand.
GGTCGCGAGTCTGACTTTGACTGGGACAAATTGCGCATCAGCCAGGAGGCCAAGACGGCGGAGGCGCCCCGCGTCAAGTGGCTGTTCAGCAGGAGGCTT
>NIVC01000015.1:7500-50000 GCA_002269645.1 Macrostomum lignano
TCTGTGAATAAGAGCCAGGCCATTTCTTGGAAATTCCGACCCTGAAGTCCTGTGCTATTTTTAGCTCAGAGTACACTGGTGTCTGTGGCCAGCTGCCGAGGGGGATTGGCTGTCCCACGACACAAAAGCAGTCCTCTACATATTGGCATGGCATCATGACTAAAAATAGTCTGGTTAACGGAAGAAATTTTCGGTTTCACTTCAAGAATTGCAGGAACTGAGAAATTATTCGTGAATAATGCCCACAAGAGTTAGTATTTTAGAGGTCAGCACACGAACAAAGCACTTGTGCAATGCGACATCAGTGAGCTCAGTTTTTGGTCAGGGCAATGTTGATAGCACAAATAGAGAATTAATAATCCATACTCGTATCAGATATCAATATCACGGACAGTTCTCATCAGTTCTCATCAATTCTCATGAGTTTGTATTAGTTCTCATTAGTTCTAATCAGTTCTCATGAGTTTGTATTAGTTCTCATTAGTTCTAATCAGTTCTCATCAGTTCTCATCAGTTCTCATCAGTTCTCATCAGTTCTCATCAGTTCTCATCAGTTCTCATCAGTTCTCATCAGTTCTCATCAGTTCTCATCAGTTCTCATCAGTTCTCATCAGTTCTCATCAGTTCTCATCAGTTCTCATCAGTTCTCATCAGTTCTCATCAGTTCTCATCAGTTTTCATCAGTTCTCATCAGTTTTCATCAGTTCTCATCACTTCTCATCAGTTCTCATAAATTCTAATCAGTTCTCAACAGTTCTCAACAGTTACAGCAACAAGGACACTCTGATGTCAATTTTCATTTTAAACGGTAGCTTTTTTGAAGCAGACTTTGCGCCAAAGGAAACGTTCCAACACTCCTACTTACTGCCTACCTAATAGTAGCCAGTGTGGTACTTTTAGGCAAGCAAATTTTTTTGCGGGCATCGGCAGAATTGAAAGCGGAATTGAATTTCACTGATATATAGGAAAAAATATTCTCTCTGTGCAATCACGCCAATACGCCAAAAAATCATTTCAATTTTCAGCTATCGGGGTCAGCGCTTATTCATAAGCTGTGCTGTGGAACTGAGAGGCACAGATCTGTCCTAGATTTTAATCCGGTTCACACATTAGATGCCGATTTGCTTCTGAAGGATTTGCTTCTAATTCTTAAGGTTTTGCTTCAAGACAGCTTGACCTGGTACTAGTCTTAGATTCACGCTCAATTCACGCTCCACTCACTCTCTATTCACACTTCTTCACACTTCTTTCACACACAATTCACACTCGATTCATGCTCCATTGGGGTCATGATAGTCACATTGAAGTCAGGAGAGTCACATTGAGGTCAGGAGAGTCACATTGGGGTCAGGAGAGTCAAACTGGGGGTCAGGAGATTCACATTGAAGTCAGGAGAGTCACATCGGGGTCAAGAGAGTCACATTGGGGTCAGGAGAGTCACATTGGGGTCAGGAGAGTCACATTGGGGTCAGGAGAGTCACATTGGTGTCAGGAGAGTCACATCGAGGTCAGGAGAGTCACATCGGGGTCAAGAGAGTCACATTGGGGTCAGGAGAGTCACATTGGGGTCAGGAGAGTCACATTGGTGTCAGGAGAGTCACATTGGGGTCAGGGGAGTCACATCGGGGTCAGGGGAGTCACATCGAGGTCAGGAGAGTCACATTGGGGTTAGGATATTCACATTGGGGTCAGGGGAGTCACATTGGGTCAGGAGAGTCACATTGGGGTCAGGGGAGTCACATTGGGTCAGGAGAGTCACATCAAGGTCAGGAGAGTCACTCCGGGGTCAGGGGAGTCACATCAAGGTCAGGAGAGTCACTCCGGGGTCAGGAGAGTCACATCAAGGTCAGGAGAGTCACTCCGGGGTCAGGGGAGTCACATTGGGTCAGGAGAGTCACATCAAGGCCAGGAGAGTCACATTGGGGTCAGGGGAGTCACACTGGGTCAGGGGAGTCACACTGGGTCAGGGTAATCACACTGGGTCAGGGGAGTCACATTGGGTCAGGAGAGTCACATCGGGGTCAGGGGAGTCGCATTGGGATCAGGGGAGTCACTCCGGGGTCAGGGGAGTCACACTGGATCAGGGGAGTCACATTGGGGTCAGGGGAGTCACATTGAACCCAGAGAGGTTAAATTTGGGGGTCCAACTTGTGTTCACGGGATGGCACAGGTATCGCAGAGTGGATCAACAATAAATTTGGCAACTAGCATTCTAAAGCTTCCAGTCCGGAATGCTACAACCAAGGACTTCGTATAGATGTCCATGCCAGGGTTGGCCAATAAGCGATCGTCACTCAAATAGCTTAAATAAGCAAGCAATATTGCCGCAGAAGGCAGCCTGTCTTGCAGTCCTGCAGCTTGTCAAGCAAACTTCTCTGCAATCTCGCCTACAAACGGAATCCCCCAGCATGCAGGAGGAGTTCAACTGCCTGACCGTCAACGCCACCGAGTACACCGACCTGCTGCACATTGAATCGCTTCGACTGTCGCTGGCGGCCATCTGGGTGGCCGTGGGGCTGGCCATGTTTGTCGGCAACCTGCTGGTCATTGGGTCCATCGCTGCCTACAGGGCGATGCGGACCGTGACCAACTGCTACATTCTGAACCTGGCCATCACGGATCTGCTCGTGTCCGTCATTGTCCTGCCGCTGAAGGGAGTCCAACTGCTGGGACCCTGCTGGCTGTCCGCCAAGATCTTCAACTCGCTTGGCTGCGCTGTGGTCACCTTCTTCCTGATGCTGCTGGTGTTCACCAGCCTGCTCACTCTGGTGGTCATCTCGCTGGAGCGGTGAGGAAAATCTGCCCCCCCCCTATAATTAGGCGCCACAGACAAACACCTAATCAGGCATCACTGAGACAGACACCTAATTAGGCATCACTGAGACAGACACCTAATTAGGCATCACTGAGACAGACACCTAATTAGGCATCACTGAGACAGACACCTAATCAGGCATCACTGAGACAGACACCTAATCAGGCATCACTGAGACAGACACCTAATTAGGCATCACTGAGACAGAAACCTAATTAGGCGCCACTGAGACAGACACCTAATTAGGCGCCACTGAGACAGACACCTAATCAGGCATCACTGAGACAGACTCCTAATTAGGCATCACTGAGACAGACACCTAATTAGGCATCACTGAGACAGACACCTAATCAGGCATCACTGAGACAGACACCTAATTAGGCATCACTGAGACAGAAACCTAATTAGGCGCCACTGAGACAGACACCTAATTAGGCGCCACTGAGACAGACACCTAATTAGGCATCACTGAGACAGACACCAAATTAAGCGCCACTGAGACAGACACCTAATTAGGCATCACTGAGACAGACACCTAATTAGGCATCACTGAGACAGACACCTAATTAGGCGCCACTGAGACAGACACCTAATCAGGCATCACTGAGACAGACACCTAATTAGGCATCACTGAGACAGACACCTAATCAGGCATCACTGAGACAGACACCTAATTAGGCATCACTGAGACAGAAACCTAATTAGGCATCACTGAGACAGACACCTAATTAGGCATCACTGAGACAGACACCTAATTAGGCATCACTGAGACAGACACCTAATCAGGCATCACTGAGACAGACACCTAATCAGGCATCACTGAGACAGACACCTAATTAGGCATCACTGAGACAGAAACCTAATTAGGCGCCACTGAGACAGACACCTAATTAGGCGCCACTGAGACAGACACCTAATTAGGCATCACTGAGACAGACACCTAATTAGGCATTACTGAGACAGACACCTTATTAAGCATCACTAAAACAGACACCTAATTAGGCATCACTGAGACAGACACCTAATTAGGCATCACTGAGACAGACACCTAATCAGACATCACTGAGACAGACACCTAATTAGGCATCACTGAGACAGACACCTAATCAGGCATCACTGAGACAGACACCTAATTAGGCGCCACTGAGACAGACATAAAATAAAGCGCCACTGAGACAGAAACCTAATTAGGCGCCACAGAGACAGACACCAAATTAAGCGCCACTGAGACAGACACCTAATTAGGCACCACTGAGTGAGACAGACACCTAATTAGGCAACACTCACTAAGTGAGACAGACACCTAATTAGGCATCACTCAGACAGACAGCTAATCAGACATCACTGAGACAGACACCTAATTAGGCGCCACTGAGACAGACACCTAATTAGGCATCACTGAGACAGACACCTAATTAGGCATCACTGAGACAGATACCTAATCAGGCATCACTGAGACAGACACCTAATTAGGCACCACTAAGTGAGACAGACACTTAATTAGGCACCACTGAGTGAGACAGACAACTAATTAGGCACCACTCACTAAGTGAGACAGACACCTAATTAGGCACCACTGAGTGAGACAGACACATAATTAGGCAACACTCACTAAGTGAGACAGACACCTAATTAGGCGCCACTGAGACAGGCACCTAACTAGGCATCGATTTATTCCCGCTGATCACGTGACTTTCCGCGCCTCTCCGCCCACGCAGCTTCCTGGCCATCGTGCACCCGCTGCGCAGCCTGATGTTCCAGTCGCGCAGTCGCACCGGCCTCTTCATCCTGCTCACCTGGAGTCTGCCGTCCGCATTCTGCCTGGTGCAGGCCTTCCACCCTGCCGCGGTGCCGTTCCACGGCTCCAGCCGTTACGGCAGCCTGCGCAATCAGCACTGCCTGGACAGCTTCAGCCAGGCCGGCCGCACCGCCTATGTGATGACGTCATTCGCTCTGCTGTTCCTCTGCCCGCTGGCCGTGGTGATCTTCACCTCTGGCGCCATCATCAGGGCGCTCATGCGGCCGGCGCCTGGCGAAGAGGGCGCCGTTGGCGGGGCGCCCCAGTCCGGAACTCAGGCCAGGGAGGAGAACAAAAGAAAGGTGGGTTTGACTGCGTGGGTTGTTCTTTGTGGGTTGGGCTGTGTGGGTTAGTCTGTGTGGGTTTGGCTGTGTGGGTTATTCTTTGTGGGTTATTCTTTGTGGGTTGGGCTGTGTGGGTTGGTCTGTGTGGGTTTGGCTGTGTGGGTTATTCTTTGTGGGTTTGGCTGTGTGGGTTTGGCTGTGTGGGTTTGGCTGTGTGGGTTATTCTTTGCGGGTTTGGCTGTGTGGGTTATTCTTTGTGGGTTATTCTTTGTGGGTTGGGGCTGTGTGGGTTGGTCTGTGTGGGTTTGGCTGTGTGGGTTATTCTTTGTGGGTTGTTCTTTGTGGGTTGGGCTGTGTGGGTTATTCTTTGTGGGTTTGGCTGTGTGGGTTGGTCTGTGTGGGTTTGGCTGTGTGGGTTATTCTTTGTGGGTTTGGCTGTGTGGGTTATTCTTTGTGGGTTATTCTTTGTGGGTTGGGCTGTGTGGGTTGGTCTGTGTGGGTTTGGCTGTGTGGGTTATTCTTTGTGTGTTGTTCTTTGTGGGTTGGGCTGTGTGGGTTGGTCTGTGTGGGTTTGGCTGTGTGGGTTATTCTTTGTGGGTTTGGCTGTGTGGGTTATTCTTTGTGGGTTGGTCTGTGTGGGTCATTCTTTGTGGGTTTGGCTGTGTGGGTTTGGCTGTGTGGGTTGGTCTGTGTGGGTTTGGCTGTGTGGGTTATTCTTTGTGGGTTGGGCTGTGTGGGTTGGTCTGTGTGGGTTTGGCTGTGTGGGTTATTCTTTGTGGGTTTGGCTGTGTGGGTTATTCTTTGCGGGTTTGGCTGTGTGGGTTTGGCTGTGTGGGTTGGTCTGTGTGGGTTTGGCTGTGTGGGTTATTCTTTGCGGGTTTGGCTGTGTGGGTTTGGCTGTGTGGGTTGGTCTGTGTGGGTTTGGCTGTTTGGGTTTTTCTTTGTGGGTTTGGCTGTGTGGGTTATTCTTTGCGGGTTTGGCTGTGTGGGTTTGGCTGTGTGGGTTGTTCCTTGTGGGTTTGGCTGTTTGGATTGGGCTGTGTGGGCTGGTCTTTGTTTGTTTGGCTGTGTGGGTTGTTTTTCGTGGGTTGGGCTGTGTGTATTGTTCTTCGTGGATTGGGCTGCGTGGGCTGGGCTGTGTGGGTTGTTCTTTGTGGGCTGGGCTGTGTTAACCGCTCTTTGTAACACTGTGAGCTGTAACTTCTTCGAACTCCCGGGCAGTTAATCAGTGATCATCAATCCTGGCTCAATCTTTGCAGAAACCATTTAAACTGCAGACCAATGAGCTCAATCTCTAAGACAGCAGATTTGCTGGGTAGAAAGAGATTAGCGACCAGTCGCGCAGACTGACCCCAGAGCTTTGCAAAATTTATTCTTCAATTACTGGAATTCTGCCGCTCCTCAACCGAAGCAACGGGAGGGCTGGGGTCTGGCCAGATAAGTCAACACTCTGCGCTGGAATGCAGATCCTTGAGGCCGGCTTCAGAGCTTTGTCTAGAGGGAGGGGCAGTCTGGGCTGAGGGGATTAAGGACACGACTGTTGGTTTTGGGAGTCTCACAACCGGCAGCTGCTTTGGTGAGAGGGAGAGAGAGCTGAAATAAGAAATTGTGGACAATGCAGATTTAAGATTGACTGCGAGAGAAATATATTAGAGAATGCAAATGGAGAGGGAGGCAGAGAGAAAGTGAGCGTGAGAGAAGGGGAGAGAGAGGGAGAAATGGAGATTGGGGGAGAAAGGGAGAGGGAGAAGGAAATAAGGAGAGAGGGGAGAGAGAGAAAGGGGAGAGAGAGAGGGGAGAGAGAGAAAGGGGAGAGAGAGAGGGGAGAGAGAGAAAGGGGAGAGAGAGAGGGGGAGAGGGAGAAAGGGGAGAGGGAGAGAGAGGGAGAGGGGAGAGAGAGAGAGAGAGGGGAGAGAGAGAGAGGGGAGAGAGAGGGGAGGGGAGAGGGAGAGAGAGAGTAGAGAGGGGGGAGAGGGGAGAGAGAAGGAGGAGAGGGGAGAGAGAGGGGGAGGGGAGAGAGAGGGGGGAGAGGGGAGAGAGAGGGGGAGAGGGGAGAGAGAGAGGGAGGGGAGAGAGGGGGAGAGGGAGAGAGAGGGGGGAGAGGGGAGAGAGAGAGAGGGAGGGGAGAGAGGGGGAGAGGAGAGGAGAGAGGGGGGAGAGGGGAGAGAGAAGGAGGAGAGGGAGAGAGAGGGGGAGGGGAGAGAGGGGGGGAGAGGAGAGGAGAGAGGGGGAGAGGGGAGAGAGAAGGAGGAGAGGGGAGAGAGAGGGGGAGGGGAGAGAGGGGGGAGAGGAGAGGAGAGAGGGGGAGAGGGGAGAGAGAGAGGGAGAGAGAGAGGGGAGAGAGAGGGGGGAGAGAGAGAGAGAGAGAGGTAGGGGAGAGAGGGGGAGAGGGGATAGAGAGGGGTGGGGAGAGAGAGGGGGAGAGGGGAGAGAGAGGGGGTAGAGGGGAGAGAGAGAGAGGGAGGGGAGAGAGGGGGAAAGGGGAGAGAGAGGGAGAGAGCTAACAAAGAAAAGAGGGCACAGCAGAAAGCGGGCAATTTAGTAAACCGATGCCTCTCAAGGGGCTGAAGGCTGGGGGCAGAATTAATCTCAGAGCTGGGCCAGAGTAATTAAAAACACGAGAAGTCCAAGCCAATTGGGACCCCGCGGCCACAGTATCCAGACTCAACTTCAAAGCTCTCCATCCACCGCCAGCCAGTCATCTTGAGCAGCAGCTCGTGACGGGCTTGAGTCTTTTTTCGCATATTTTTCTGAGAATTCGATGTGCACCGCTCAGCCCCAATAATTATCAGTATTCTGTTTTATATTCTGCCGGATTAATTACCTTACCTTCTCTTTAATCTCTAGGAAAATTTCCTTTTCGATAATTTCTGATAAATATTGATAGTATCTCCTAAAGGTTTTCTACATGAAAGTCAATATGAAACTTGTTATTGCAGAGACTGTTTTCCATTTTGGAAGTAACGTAGCCAACCATATTTTCACTTTGATAAACTTATATCCAAGGTAGATTCGAATATCACTCTCAGGTAGATTCGAATATCACTCTCAGGTAGATTCGAATATCACTCTCAGGTAGATTCGAATTTCACTCTCAGGTAGATTCAAACATCACTCTCAGGTAGATTCGAATGTCAATCTCAGGTAGATTCAAACATCACTCTCAGGTAGATTCGAATATCACTGTCAGGTAGATTCGAATATCACTCTCAGGTAGATTCGAATGTCAATCTCAGGTAGATTCGAATATCACTCTCAGGTAGATTCAAACATCACTCTCAGGTAGATTCGAATGTCAATCTCAGGTAGATTCGAATATCACTCTCAGGTAGATTCGAACATCACTCTCAGGTAGATTCGAACATCACTCTTAGCTAGATTCGAATGTCAATCTCAGGTAGATTCGAATATCACTCTCAGGTAGATTCGAACATCACTCTCAGGTAGATTCGAACATCACTCTTAGCTAGATTCGAATATCACTCTCAGGTAGATTCGAATATCACTCTCAGGTAGATACGAATATCACTCTCAGATAGATTCGAATATCATTCTCAGGTAGATTCGAATATCATTCTCAGGTAGATTCGAATATCACTCTCAGGTAGACTTAAGAAAGCTCTCGTTTCCCTACACAGGTGGCCAAGATGATCGTGGTGGTCGCCTGTCTCTACCTGGTGTCCTGGGTGCCCTGGTACTCGGTGAACCTGACCGGCCTATTCTACACCGACTTATTCAACGAGAACTTCACCTTTCTGATGGCCCTGCTGCACCTGGTTGGTTTCGTGAATTCCACAGCCAACCCCATCGTGTACTACTTCATGTCGCAGCGGTTCGCGAGTGCTACCACCGGCTGCTGGCCAGCCTCTGCTGCGGCCGCTGGGACCCGACCGCGGCCGCCGCGCCGGCCGCCTCGCTGGCTACTGGCAACGGCGGAGCTCGAATCACCGGGACGACGCCCGGTCGCGTCGAGTCAGTTGCTATGCGACCGTTGCTAAGCAAATCCTCTCGGCCGATTGTTGCCACGCAGAGCTGCGTGTGAGAGGCAATGAAAATAAACAGGTTTTAATTGTGGCAGCTGACACCAATGTGAACTTCTTCGGTGGTGTAACTGCTATAAATAAATACAATGGATTGCTAATCTATCCAATATCGTTATAAATGAATAGAAATGGATTGCTAGTCTAGTCTAAATGAATAAAAACATCAGTTCTACATCGAGAATGATGATTTCTTCATGCTTAACTTAATAGCCCTTTCCATCAATGTATTATGCAATGCTTATTAAACATTTCCCGAACGTTGAACCTCTTATTTAAGTTTTCGTGCGCATTCCCTGCCCGTCAGTTTAAAACAAATGCTTAAATCTGTTAAAGTTAAACAAATAAATTGTTTAGAATGAGAAACTGCATCTGAACTTTAGTTGTGATCATTTATGAATGAATGACCAGCTTTATAGATCGCATCAACGCGGTGTCTTTCATAAAGATAATTATGTTTGCATGTAGCTCTTCGCATTCTCATGTAGCTCCCTACAACCCTACAACCCTACAATCTCAGGTAGCTCCCTACAGCCCTACAACCCTACAATCTCAGGTAGCTCCCTACAGCCCTACAACCCTACAATCTCAGGTAGCTCCCTATAGCCCTACAACCCTACAATCTCAGGTAGCTCCCTACAACCCTACAACCCTACAATCTCAGGTAGCTCCCTACAACCCTACAACCCTACAATCTCAGGTAGCTCCCTACAACCCTACAACCCTACTATCTCAGGTAGCTCCCTACAACCCTACAACCCTACAATCTCAGGTAGCTCCCTACAACCCTACAATCTCAGGTAGCTCCCTACAACCCTACAACCTTACAATCTCAGGTAGCTCCCTACAACCCTACAATCTCAGGTAGCTCCCTACAACCCTACAACCTTACAATCTCAGGTAGCTCCCTACAACCCTACAATCTCAGGTAGCTCCCTACAACCCTACAACCTTACAATCTCAGGTAGCTCCCTACAACCCTACAACCCTACAATCTCAGGTAGCTCCCTACAACCCTACAATCTCAGATAGCTCCCTACAACCCTACAACCCTACAATCTCAGGTAGCTCCCTACAACCCTACAACCCTACAATCTCAGGTAGCTCCCTACAACCCTACAATCTCAGGTAGCTCCCTACAACCCTACAACCCTACAATCTCAGATAGCTTCCTACAACCCTACAACCCTACAATCTCAGGTAGCTCCCTACAACCCTACAATCTCAGGTAGCTCCCTACAACCCTACAATCTCAGGTAGCTCCCTACAACCCTACAACCCTACAATCTCAGGTAGCTCCCTACAACCCTACAACCCTACAACCTCAATAACCCAACGTGCTCAAGCAGTTGCTGTCAGATTCCCATAGGACTCCGCGCAAACTACAGTCTGCAGACAAATTCTGCTAACCACAGACTCAGTGCAGCCTCCCTCCGCCTCAGCCCCATCTATCTCAGCTGCCACCGACCCCATCCTCTATCCAGTCGATAATTCAGTTTTGCCTGCCTGACTGCCCGGAGAATAAATGAGGTCTGCTGGGCGGCAGCTGAAGAGGGCGTGATGAAGGGCCCATAGCCTAAAATCAGCAGATTCTCTCCCTCATCCTGTCTCACTATTCTCTCCTTTGCTTTAACCCTTGATTTTCACGTGTTTCGCTGCACGCCTATCAGCTTAGCCAAGGATGTCAATCCCTGTCCTGCTAGGTAAATTGGACCCGACATTGCCGCACCTGTCGTGGGCCTAACTAACCTGCTCAGAATGAATCTTATTGAATTAAAGCCAGGCATTCGTCATCCATAGATCTTAATTTAATTATGCGGAGAGATCACGGCCGCGACTTTCTTTTTTGAGATCATTGCAGGCCACCTAGGACCCCGAAATTTACATGTAAAACTTGTTCAGTTCAAGCCAACCTCCTACAACCAATAATGCACATGTAGAATGTACAGTGTGAGCCGAACCCCTTCGCCCAAGTGTACATACAGAATGTACAGTGTGAGCCGATCCCCTTCCCCCGAGTGTACATACAGAATGTACAGTGTGAACCGATCACCTTCCCCCGAGTGTACATACATAATTTACAGTGTGAGCCGAACCCCTTCCCCCAAGTGTACATACAGAATGTACAGTGTGAGCCGAACCCCTTCCCCCAAGTGTATATGTACATACAGAATGTACAGTGTGAGCCGAACCCCTTCCCCCAAGTGTATATGTACATACAGAATGTACAGTGTGAGCCGAACCCCTTCCCCAAGTGTATATGTACATACAGAATGTACAGTGTGAGCCGAACCCCTTCCCCAAGTGTATATGTACATACAGAATGTACAGTGTGAGCCGAACCCATTCCCCAAGTGTATATGTACATACACAATGTACAGTGTGAGCCGAACCCCTTCCCCCAAGTGTATATGTACATACAGAATGTACAGTGTGAGCCGAACCCCTTCCCCAAGTGTATATGTACATACAGAATGTACAGTGTGAGCCGAACCCATTCCCCAAGTGTATATGTACATACAGAATGTACAGTGTGAGCCGAACCCCTTCCCCAAGTGTATATGTACATACAGAATGTACAGTGTGAGCCGAACCCCTTCCCCAAGTGTATATGTACATACAGAATGTACAGTGTGAGCCGAACCCCTTCCCCCAAATGTATATGTACATACAGAATGTACAGCACAAGGCAACCCCCTTCCTTTTTCAGTTGCACATGTGCATAATACCACAACCCTAAAAGTACAGTGTTAGGGAAGTCAAAACTAATCTTCATTGTGTGGAAAGTTGAAAGCCTGAGCCTTCACGGCATCATTTATGCAGCGAACAATGCAGAGAGTAAAAAAGCGAATGCTACACTGCGTAGTCTGACAGAGTGAAAAGCGGTGAAATTTAAACGCATTGCAAACTATGAAAGAATGTTGAACTAGCAATTTCGTGGTGCCCAGAGTGCCGAGATCCAGGCACTGCACTGACTGGCTGACAAACTGATATAATGCATCTTCAGGCATGGTGGCCAGGGCGCTGAGAGGATGTCGAGCGGTTTGTGAAGCAGCGCGCATAATGTACGAGCTCTAGCATGAGCTGATGAGCACTAGCATGAGCTGATGAGCTCTAGCATGAGCTGATGAGCACTAGCATGAGCTGATGAGCTCTAGCATGAGCTGATGAGCACTAGCATGAGCTGATGAGCACTAGCATGAGCTGATGAGCACTAGCATGAGCTGATGAGCACTAGCATGAGCTGATGAGCACTAGCATGAGCTGATGAGCACTAGCATGAGCTGATGAGAACTAGCATGAGCTGATGAGCTCTAGCATGAGCTGATGAGCACTAGCATGAGCTGATGAGCACTAGCATGAGCTGATGAGCACTAGCATGAGCTGATAAGAACTAGCATGAGCTGATGAGCACTAGCATGAGCTGATGAGCACTAGCATGAGCTGATGAGCACTAGCATGAGCTGATGAGCACTAGCATGAGCTGATGAGCACTAGCATGAGCTGATGAGCACTAGCATGAGCTGATGAGCTCTAGCATGAGCTGATGAGCACTAGCATGAGCTGATGAGCTCTAGCATGAGCTGATGAGCACTAGCATGAGCTGATGAGCACTAGCATGAGCTGATGAGCACTAGCATGAGCTGATGAGAACTAGCATGAGCTGATGAGCTCTAGCATGAGCTGATGAGCACTAGCATGAGCTGATGAGCACTAGCATGAGCTGATGAGCACTAGCATGAGCTGATAAGAACTAGCATGAGCTGATGAGCACTAGCATGAGCTGATGAGCACTAGCATGAGCTGATGAGCACTAGCATGAGCTGATGAGCACTAGCATGAGCTGATGAGCACTAGCATGAGCTGATGAGCACTAGCATGAGCTGATGAGCTCTAGCATGAGCTGATGAGCACTAGCATGAGCTGATGAGCTCTAGCATGAGCTGATGAGCACTAGCATGAGCTGATGAGCACTAGCATGAGCTGATGAGCACTAGCATGAGCTGATGAGCACTAGCATGAGCTGATGAGCACTAGCATGAGCTGATGAGCACTAGCATGAGCTGATGAGAACTAGCATGAGCTGATGAGCTCTAGCATGAGCTGATGAGCACTAGCATGAGCTGATGAGCACTAGCATGAGCTGATGAGCACTAGCATGAGCTGATAAGAACTAGCATGAGCTGATGAGCACTAGCATGAGCTGATGAGCACTAGCATGAGCTGATGAGCACTAGCATGAGCTGATGAGCACTAGCATGAGCTGATGAGCACTAGCATGAGCTGATGAGCACTAGCATGAGCTGATGAGCACTAGCATGAGCTGATGAGCACTAGCATGAGCTGATGAGAACTAGCATGAGCTGATGAGCTCTAGCATGAGCTGATGAGCACTAGCATGAGCTGATGAGCACTAGCATGAGCTGATGAGCACTAGCATGAGCTGATGAGCACTAGCATGAGCTGATGAGCACTAGCATGAGCTGATGAGCACTAGCATGAGCTGATGAGCACTAGCATGAGCTGATGAGCACTAGCATGAGCTGATGAGCAGACAAAGTCGCACTGTCTGTAGTGTAGCACAGTGATATTAATTGATATCGCTAACTTTCTGTGTAAAAGTCTTTTGAAGAGCCGCTAGTCCAAATTCTAGTTCAAGTAGTCCTTGATTCAGTCCAACACATGCTTCTCCGACTGTCGGCAAAACATTGCCGATTTTCCTCACTAGCAGGTATCGCAGATGTCCATTGCAGTTTTAGAGGAATATCAAGTACACCTGGGGGGGAAGTGAACATCCTGATGCTGGACCAAGGGTAACAGCTCTGCATCAGTTGCTGTCGCACCTCTGTCGGACTGAAGAGCCAAATTATGTGCGCCAGGTCAGACGCAAACAGGAACTGACATAATGGAGAAGTTTCGCCTCTCTCTCTCTCTCTCCCTCTCTCTCTCTCTCTCCCTCTCTCTCTCTCTCTCCCTCTCTCTCTCTCTCTCTCTCTCTCCCCCTCTCTCTCTCTCTCTCCACCTCACCTGTACTTTTAAAAGTGCGAGCAGCTTTTGTGGCGGAAAATGATTGAATCGTCATTGCGGTGGGCCATAAGTAATACCTGTGCCAATACCCCAATGCCTCTCCCGATACCCCAATGCCTCTCCCGATACCCCAATACCTCTCCCGATACCCCAATACCTCTCCGGATACCCCAATACCTCTCCCGATACCCCAATACCTCTCCCGATACCCCAATACCTCTCCCGATACCCCAATACCTCTCCCGATACCCCAATACCTCTCCCGATACCCCAATACCTCTCCCGATACCCCAATACCTCTCCCGATACCCCAATACCTCTCCCGATACCCCAATACCTCTCCCGATACTCCAATACCTCTCCCGATACCCCAATACCTCTCCCGATACCCCAATACCTCTCCCGATACCCCAATACCTCTCCCGATACCCCAATACCTCTCCCGATACCCCAATACCTCTCCCGATACTCCAATACCTCTCCCGATACCCCAATACCTCTCCCGATACCCCAATACCTCTCCCGATACCCCAATACCTCTCCCGATACCCCAATATCTCTCCCGATACCCCAATATCTCTCCCGATACCCCAATACCTCTCCCGATACCCCAATACCTCTCCCGATACCCCAATACCTCTCCCGATACCCCAATACCTCTCCCGATTAACTGATACTCCGATTTTATATGAAAATAAACCAACTACCCGTCCAAATTAAAATGTTTACAGATCCCATGCATGAATTGGAATCCCACACAGCTATTCAATCCAAGCAATAAAAGCGTCGGATTCCATAATGCCCAGATCAGTTACCAATTTTCCGATCTAAATTAATCAGCCCCAACAGCCACAGACAATTTTAAAAGCGGCAAAAACTTCACAGAGAAAATTTCCCATGCAGAGCTGTGAAAAAACCATAATCAAAAGAGCCTTAGAAATGCCTCTCACACAGGTTTTTAGTAAAAGAGGAAAGAGCTCTTTGATGCACGATTTTGTTTAGCAGTCTCGAAAAAATCAGGACTCTGGAAACTTCCTGGCGACAGTACAGAAATTCACTTCCGCTTGGCTTGCTTCACCAGAAGAAAGGGGAGTGCTTATGGTTTCCATTGAAGTTTAAAAACTAATCCTAGAGATTATATTTGTACGAGCCCATAATTACTTGATTTTGCATTAAAAAAAGACTATAAATTCCTCTGCACTACTACTTGAAGTAGGCGAGTTCAGACCTGCGAGAGATCGTTATTTCCTGCTTGATCGTTTTTCGTTGTCCCCAGCTTGAAAACAGCACTACAAGCATCGTTATCGTCATAGCTTCTAATATTTGTTAAAGTAAACAATCATGAAAATGGACAGATATTTTGTCCGATTTAAATTTAACAGGCACCACACCACAGGCTTGGCTAAGCACGAATTAAAACAAAGTCCAACTAATCCAGACATAATGCAGCTAACCAACAGATACTAACGTATTTGAAAGTCGGCAGTCGAGTGCTGTATGGCCAGAGAAAAACGAACCAATTTGACCTGACTGGCACACGTTAAGAAACTAAGATCCAGCTTACATCCAAATCAAGAAAACCGAAAACCCACACAATGACTCGCTTTGACGACATCCTACCCGAGATCGGGGACCGCGGTCCCTACCAGGTCCTGCTCCTCATCCTCCTGTCCTTCGTCAAGTTCTTCCCCGCGTTCCAAACGGTCGCCGTCGTCTTCACGGCCGGCCGGATGGACTTCCAGTGCCTCGAATCCGGCAACGAGTCGTCGAGCTCCTGGCAGCAGCAGGTGGCGTCGAACTGAACTGAACCGGCTGCCGATCGCTGCTACAGACTCAACGGAAGCGAGGCCTGCACCGCCTGGGTGTTCAACAGCACCAGCGGACCGTTCGAGTCCAGTTGGAGGTCGCAGTTCTCGCTAGTGTGCAGCAGAGAGAAGCTGGTGAACCTGTGCAGCACGCTGTACATGCTGGGCCTGCTGATCGGCAGCACGGCCTACGGAGCTCTGTCCGATCACTGGGGCCGCCTGAGAGCCGCCTGCGCCGCCACCATAAATGTGTGGATCGCTGGCATCGCGCTCGCTTTCAGCCCCTCCGTGGAGGTGTACGCCGCGTTGCGCCTCCTCTGCGGCCTCGGCTCCAGTGGAATCCTCAGCGTGTGCAACGCCATGGTAGCCGAGTCGGTCACGCAGCGCGACCGCTTGGCCGCCGTCCTCCTCGGAACCAACGGCTGGAACATCGCGTTCTGCGTCTGCAGCATCATTGCCTTCAGCATCCGCAGCCACTGGAAGCTCGAGCTCACGCTTGCTGGCCCCGCCATCCTGTCCATACCGCTGCTCTTGCTGCTCGGAGAGTCGCCTCGCTGGCTGCTCGCCAAAAACCGACCTTACGACGCCAACCGTGCCTGTCAGCAAATCGCCCGAATCAACTGCCGTCGGCCTCCCGCCTGCTTTGATGAGGATGCAGCGAGTGTGCTGCACCCTCATTGACCAGCAGGGCAGCCACCCAAATGCTGGACTCATCGATCTGCTCCGCTCGCCTACCATGCGTCTGACGACTCTGCTTCTGTGGAACAATTTCCTCGCCTAATCCATGGTCTACCACGGCCTCATCCTGTCTACCGGCACCCTCTCCGGTAACATCCACCTCACCTTCCTGCTCGGCAGCGCCGTCGGAGTTCCAGCATCCGCCTTCTCCATCATCACCGCTCACTTCATCGGTCGACCGCTGCTATTCAATCTCGTGTACTTTCTGTCATCAGACTGCATGTTCGCCATCGCCTTTCTGTTTGGCAATCCGAAATTCGGTACTTTAATTGTTGCTTTAGCCATCACGGGCACATTCTTTTCCACTTCATCGTTCGATACAAGCTGGGCCTACTCTGGAGAGCTGTTCCCCACCCTGTTGAGGAATGTCGGTATGGGCAGCTCCTCCACCGCTGCTCGAGTTGGCGGGATCCTCGCTCCACTTATCAACATCCTTGGCGAGGTCTGGAAGCCGTTGCCGTTTATCATCTTCGCCTCCGTCAGCCTCTTGACGGCCTTCTTGGCGCTGCTCCTGCCCGAGACGAAGGGGGCTCACCTGCCCGAGTCGCTGAAGGACGCGGATAAAGAGTACATCAAGCCGAAGGTGCAACGCTTGTTTGAGAGCAACTGCGGTGGCTTGTCGGATGCCAGAGGCATGCAGTTGGAAGTAAAAATGTAAAAATATATCTGTTGAACTGGACTCCTCTCGATTTAAATTGAACTAATTTGATTAGCTAGGCTTTGTTTTAGGTTTTTAGGTGAGGGGTTCACTGGAGCCGAACGGGAAGACCCGCTGCTTTGACTCGCGCAGGATGTCTGCCGTGCTTCCAATGGCCTTGAATGTTTTGAGTACATTCGGTTTGCAGCTGGTGCTGCTGTCGATTAGCAGGTCTGTGGCGTGGTCGTTGATGTCCGCTTTAACGAGCGGTAGTTGCTTACGCTGTGGCGTAAGGCAGAACACCACACAGCTGCTGTCGCTCTCGCTGTTGCTGATCAATCGGCTGCTCCTCGGCAATGGTGTGCACCTTTCTGGAGCTCGCAGATTTGGACAAGCACGCCTTCGCCGACGTTGTTGCAGAGAGGGTGGAGAGAGGGTTGAGAGTGGGTGGAGAGAGAGGGTGGAGAGTGGGTGGAGAGTGGGTGGAGAGAGGGTGGAGAGAGAGGTGGAGAGTGAGTGGAGAGTGAGTGGAGAGAGGCTGGAGAAAGAGGTGAAGAGAAGGTGGAGAGAGGGTGGAGATTGGGTGGAGAGTGGGTGGAGAGAGAGGGCGGAGAGAGAGGGTGAAGAGAGGGTGGAGAGAGGGTGGAGAGAGGTGGAGAGAGGGTGGAGAGAGGTTGAAGAGAGAGGGTGGAGAGAGAGGGTGGAGAGAGGGTGGAGAGAGAGGGTGGAGAGAGAGGGTGGAGAGAGGGTGGAGAGAGGGTGGAGAGAGGGTGGAGAGAGAGGGTGGAGAGAGGGTGGAGAGTTGCTAGTGCAGTGGCGGCCCCAGGCCAAATCTCACCAGACAGCAGGAGGAGCCGGAAAGCGCAGCCAGTCACGGACGCACCGTTTGAAAAAATAAATCAGTTGCTCACAGCGCGGCAGAGTTTGGGTGCAGCCGATGCCACTACTGCATGCCTGCGCACTGCAATCGACAGCTACATGCAAGGCGCCCTACTGAAAACCGAATCAAGGCTTGGCGTTTACCATACTCAACCGTGCAGAGCTTCATTCATTGCTGATTTGCGATGTTTTGCAAGGCATGAATAATTAATTATTGTGGCTGGTTACATCAAGGAAATGAAAATAATTGTTATTTTTTAGACTAGTTTGCAAAACTCTGGGAACTTTAAATTCTGAAAGACTAAAGTTCTTTATGGCCTCTTTATGCCTTTGTGATTCACTTCAGCATTTGCGCTCGGATTAAAACACTATTTCTGCTTAAGTGCTGCTAATTCTCGGCAGATCCCCCCATTTCTACTAATCCACACACCTCTCCTAATCCCCCCACTTCTCCTAATCCACAACACCTCTCCTAATCCCCCCACTTTTCTTAGTCACATACTTCTCCTACTCTCCACACCTCTCCTAATCCCCTTACCTTTCATAATCCCCTCACCTCTCCTAATCCCCTCACCTTTCCTAATCCCCTCACCTCTCCTAATCCCCTCACCTCTCCTAATCCCCTCACCTCTCCTAATCCCCTCACCCCTCCTAATCCCCTCACCTCTCCTAATCCCCTCACCTCTCCTAATCCCCTCACCTCTCCTAATCCCCTCACCCCTCCTAATTCCCTCACCTTTCCTAATCCCCTCACCTTTCCTAATCCCCTCACCTTTCCTAATCCCCTCACCTCTCCTAATCCCCTCACCTTTCCTAATCCCCTCACCTCTCCTAATGGCCCCTCACCTTTCCTATTCCCCTCACCTCTCCTAATCCCCTCACCTTTCCTAATCCCCTCACCTCTCCTAATCCCCACACTTCTCCTAATCCCCACACCTCTCCTAATCCCCACACTTCTCCTAATCCACACACCTCTCCTAATCCCCCCACTTCTCCTAATCCACACACCTCTCCTAATCCCCTCACCTCTCCTAATCCCCACACTTCTCCTAATCCACACACCTCTCCTAATCCCCCCACTTCTCCTAATCCACACACCTCTCCTAATCCCCCCACTTCTCCTAATCCACACACCTCTCCTAATCCCCCACTTTTCTTAATCACATACTTCTTCTAATCCCCCACTTTTCTTAATCACATACTTCTTCTAATCTCCACACCTCTCCTAATTCCCACACTTCTCCTAATCCCATACTTCTCCTAATCACATACTTCTCCTAATCCCCACACTTCTCCTAATCCCATACTTCTAATCCCCACGCCTCTTCTAATTCCCATACCTCTCTTAATCCCCACACTTTTCTTAATCCTCACACTTCTTCGAATCCTCACACTTCTCCTAATCCCCACACCTCTTCCAATCACGTGCAATCTGCTACTGCAATCTGCTACCTGCTACTGCTATAAAGAATCCTCACTATCTAGCTCATGTTTTTCTTCATCAGGACCCGGGCACCCCAGCTTCACCCGAACTCCAAACTGTTAAGGTGGAAGAAAAAATTAAGTCAGAAAAGCAGCTGCAATTTTTCTCCGTAGCTAATTGCTAAATACCTGCTTCCGAATCAGACACTCGTGAATAATTAATAATCAGGTCTGTCAGTTGTCACGCTAAACCAACTGCTGGATGTTGTGGGCTCTGAAATTTCAAATCCCAGAGACGGAGGAATGAGGTGGATCAAGTTTTTATCCCATCAGCGTCCTGGGCCGAATAACAAAATCCCATGCATCCCCTATAGGTAGAGTTGTTCTCTTCGGTAGTTTAGTGGGGCGGATTCACCAGGATCGGTAGTTTAGGGGGGGCGGATTCACCAGGATCGGTAGTTTGTAGGGGGCGGATTCACCAGGATCGGTAGTTTGTACGGGGCGGATTCACCAGGATCGGTAGTTTGTAGGGGGCGGATTCACCAGGATCGGTAGAGTTTAGGGGGTGGATTCACCAGGATCGGTAGTTTGTAGGGGGCGGATTCACCAGGATCGGTAGTTTAGGGGGCGGATTCACCAGGATCGGTAGTTTGTAGGGGCGGATTCACCAGGATCGGTAGTTTGTAGGGGGCGGATTCACCAGACTCGGTAGTTTGTAGGGGGCGGATTCACCAGGATCGGTAGTTTGGGGGGCGGATTCACCAGGATCGGTAGTTTGTAGGGGGCGGATTCACCAGGATCGGTAGTTTGTAGGGGGAGGATTCACCAGGATCGGTAGTTTAGGGGGCGGATTCACCAGGATCGGTAGTTTGTAGGGGGCGGATTCACCAGGATCGGTAGTTTGTAGGGGGCGGATTCACCAGGATCGGTAGTTTGGGGGGCGGATTCACCAGGATCGGTAGTTTGTAGGGGGCGGATTCACCAGGATCGGTAGTTTGTAGGGGGAGGATTCACCAGGATCGGTAGTTTGTAGGGGGCGGATTCACCAGGATCGGTAGTTTGTAGGGGGCGAATTCAACAGGATCGGTAGTTTGTAGGGGGCGGATTCACCAGGATCAGTAGTTTAGGGGCGGATTCACCAGGATCGGTAGTTTGTAGGGGGCGAATTCACCAGGATCGGTAGTTTGTAGGGGGCGGATTCACCAGGATCGGTAGTTTGTAGGGGCGGATTCACCAGGATCGGTAGTTTGTAGGGGGCGAATTCAACAGGATCGGTAGTTTGTAGGGGGCGGATTCACCAGGATCGGTAGTTTGTAGGGGGCGGATTCAACAGGATCGGTAGTTTAGGGGAGTGGATTAGTTAGGATCGGTAGTGAAGAGATTAAGAAAGACTAAAGAGATTAAGATTATGAGATTAAAAGATCCTCGAATTTATGAACTGAAGTGCGACTTCTCAGAAGTTTAGGAAGAATATTCATAGAAGAGGAATTATTGTGGATCCCGGCTCGAGTCGGAGCCGCTCTCATTGGCTAGCGGGGCTGGCGACTTCCCCTTCCCGCGAATCCCGCTCAGGCCAAACCATCCCCACCACCCCAATCTCTGGGCATAAATTTGAGAACTGGCCCAGAAAATCTCAAGCTCCTCTCCTGCTCACTGCTTCCCTTCATCAATCAATCTCATGGACCAGTCAGACCCATTGAGTTCAAGTGCTCTCATCGCCAGAAGCTGCCAGCTGTTGATGCAGCAGCAGTTGTCAGTACAAGGAACCGCGTTATCGAGCTCTTCGAGTGTTGCAGACTCTGCTTCCAGTTCTGCCGCGGCACTCCTGGAAGAAAATCTGCGCTTCTATCAGCAAGTTGCCGCCGCGGCTGCCTGGTGGCGCCACCAGCTGCAGCTCGCCGGCGCCGCGATTGGTGAGTTTCTTAGAAAATACGACCGGTTTCTTAGAAATTCGATCGGAAATAAATCCTTTTTCTTAAAAAGCCAAGTCGACTTCTGAGCAAAAATGTTTTTGCCATTTTGTTTCTTGGAAAAATCAGTATTTTTTTAGAAAAGTTAGCGGGATTTTAAATATTCTTTCTTAGAATTCTGATCTTAAAAAATGTTTTCTGTCTCTCGTTTCTCGGAAAGTTTTCTGCTTCTTATCTGTTTCTTAAAAACCTAAGTCGATTGTTATCTATAAATCTCTTGGAAAATAAATGCAGATTTGAATTGTTCTTTTTAAGAATTTTGTCAATTTCTTAAAATATACCAAACGGTTTGTCTCTTCAATCTGTGTGGGACATGACAAAGGAGCAAAGTTTACGCACGAATAACGATTCGAGCAAGAAGTTTTTTGTTATTAGAGAGGGAAGACACAAAAATAATTAACTCCAAGGACTGCTGTAGGACGAACCTCTCCCTCGATGTCTCATGTACCAAATAGCAACAGATTTGAAAAAAATAATTTTTTAAACCAAGCTTTATTTAAAACCATCAGAGCAGAACTTGTGCTCAAGATGGGTGAAGAGATGCCGAGAACAGGGAGGGTTTCACAGACAGCAGCGTGTGGAGGGAGCCAGATGTCATTTCTGTATCCTTATGCCCGCTCAGAGTCATGTTTTATCATTAGACATCTCCAATGCTATCATTTGGTATCATTTTTTTCTCTCCAAAGAAGAAACAATCCCTTTGTTCGCTGATGCGAACTCGATGACAGGGGGGGGGGGAGAGAAGGGACAGAGAAAGGCAGCCTGACTGTTGCTTGCAGCTGTTCAGTTCTGTAGCAATCAGCTTAGCAACTATATAAGATTTCATTATTTCTACCGCCCATAAACAAAGCTATATTTGCACTGATATATATCCAGTGCATTGGCTGGAATTGATACCGATAGGTTTAAAAAGATCATCCTTAGCACTGTGTTGGGTGGCGCTTCTGTTCTGGGTGAATGGCGCTTCTGTTCTGAGTGAATTGCGCTTCTGTTCTGAGTAAATGGCGCTTCTGTTCTGGGTGAATGGCGCTTCTGTTCTGGGTGAATGGCGCTTCTGTTCTGAGTGAATTGCGCTTCTGTTCTGAGTAAATGGCGCTTCTGTTCTGGGTGAATGGCGCTTCTGTTCTGGGTGAATGGCGCTTCTGTTCTGGGTGAATGGCGCTTCTGTTCTGGGTGAATGGCGCTTCTGTTCTGAGTGAATTGCGCTTCTGTTCTGAGTAAATGGCGCTTCTGTTCTGGGTGAATGGCGCTTCTGTTCTGGGTGAATGGCGCTTCTGTTCTGGGTGAATGGCGCTTCTGTTCTGAGTAAATGGCGCTTCTGTTCTGGGTGAATGGCGCTTCTGTTCTGGGTGAATGGCGCTTCTGTTCTGGGTGAATGGCGCTTCTGTTCTGGGTGAATGGCGCTTCTGTTCTGAGTAAATGGCGCTTCTGTTCTGGGTGAATGGCGCTTCTGTTCTGGGTGAATGGCGCTTCTGTTCTGGGTGAATGGCGCTTCTGTTCTGGGTGAATGGCGCTTCTGTTCTGGGTGAATGGCGCTTCTGTTCTGGGTGAATGGCGCTTCTGTTCTGGGTGAATGGCGCTTCTGTTCTGGGTGAATGGCGCTTCTGTGCTGAGTGAATGGCGCTTCTGTTCTGAGTGAATGGCGCTTCTGTTCTGGGTGAATGGCGCTTCTGTTCTGGGTGAATGGCGCTTCTGTTCTGAGTGAATTGCGCTTCTGTTCTGAGTAAATGGCGCTTCTGTTCTGGGTGAATGGCGCTTCTGTTCTGGGTGAATGGCGCTTCTGTTCTGGGTGAATGGCGCTTCTGTTCTGGGTGAATGGCGCTTCTGTTCTGAGTGAATGGCGCTTCTGTTCTGGGTGAATGGCGCTTCTGTGCTGAGTGAATGGCGCTTCTGTTCTGGGTGAATGGCGCTTCTGTTCTGAGGGAATGGCGCTTCTGTTCTGGGTGAATGGCGCTTCTGTTCTGGGTGAATGGCGCTTCTGTTCTGGGTGAATGGCGCTTCTGTTCTGGGTGAATGGCGCTTCTGTTCTGGGTGAATGGCGCTTCTGTTCTGAGTGAATTGCGCTTCTGTTCTGGGTGAATGGCGCTTCTGTTCTGGGTGAATGGCGCTTCTGTTCTGGGTGAATGGCGCTTCTGTTCTGGGTGAATGGCGCTTCTGTTCTGGGTGAATGGCGCTTCTGTTCTGAGTGAATGGCGCTTCTGTTCTGGGTGAATGGCGCTTCTGTTCTGGGTGAATGGCGCTTCTGTTCTGGGTGAATGGCGCTTCTGTTCTGAGGGAATGGCGCTTCTGTTCTGGGTGAATGGCGCTTCTGTTCTGAGTGAATGGCGCTTCTGTTCTGGGTGAATGGCGCTTCTGTTCTGAGTGAATTGCGCTTCTGTTCTGAGTAAATGGCGCTTCTGTTCTGGGTGAATGGCGCTTCTGTTCTGGGTGAATGGCGCTTCTGTTCTGGGTGAATGGCGCTTCTGTTCTGAGGGAATGGCGCTTCTGTTCTGGGTGAATGGCGCTTCTGTTCTGGGTGAATGGCGCTTCTGTTCTGAGGGAATGGCGCTTCTGTTCTGGGTGAATGGCGCTTCTGTTCTGGGAGAATGGCGCTTCTGTTCTGGGTGAATGGCGCTTCTGTTCTGGGTGAATGGCGCTTCTGTTCTGGGTGAATGGCGCTTCTGTTCTGGGTGAATGGCGCTTCTGTGCTGAGTGGCGCTGTAATGTTAAACAAATCTGTACTGTAAAACTACTCCCCGCAGGCTCTTATCCGATCGCAACGAAAGACTGGCAGACACCGCAGCTTCGGGCGCTTCAGCATCTGCCGCAGCCGCAGGCGCCGCCGCAGGAGCAGCCTCCGCCTTCATCAGCAGCGAAGGAGCTCCTGGCAGATGACGACAGCCAGCCGAGCTCCACAGTCAGGTACACCATCGACGCCTTTCTGGCTAGCGACGGTCGCTCCTCCCGACGTGTCGGCAGCGGCGCTGGGCGGCCGCCGAAGTCGCCGACAAAGGAGCGGAGCCGGGCCAGCCGGTTCGAATGCTCGGACTGCGGCCGGAGCTACGCCACCTCCAGCAACCTCAGCCGGCACCGCCAGACGCATCGGAGTCTCGACAGTCAGGGAGCTCGGCGCTGCCAGCACTGCGGCAAGGCCTACGTGTCCATGCCGGCCCTGGCGATGCACCTGATGACGCACAGCCTGAAGCACCGCTGCCACGTGTGCGGCAAGTCCTTCAGCCGGCCCTGGTTACTGAGCGGCCACCTCAGGGCTCACACCGGTGAGGAGAGCAGCCCGGCCTGAATCTGTGTATCTATAGATCTAGACACTGTGTATCTATAGATATAGACACTGTGTATCTATAGATATAGACACTGTGTATCTATATATCTAGACACTGTGTATCTATAGATCTAGGCACTGTGTATCTATCGATCTAGACACTATGCATCTATAGATCTAGACACTGTGTATCTATAGATCTAGACACTGTTTATCTATAGATCTAGATACACGATACCTGATACAGTGAATATATTTATCTAGCCATGTATATATAGATTTAGATACTATGCATCTATAGATCTAAATATTATAGACATGTATCGATATAGATCTATCAAACATCTATAGATCTATACAATGTTTTTGAGCCTTAGACACGCCTTCGATCTATAGATCCATGGAAAGTGCATTCACAGATCCAGCTAGAGATAACTCTCTAGCGCTGAAATCCCTAGACATCTCCAGACGCATCTACAGACCGTCTCGAACTCTCAACCAACAGGCGAAAAACCTTTCGGATGCGCGCACTGCGGTCGCGCATTCGCCGACCGGTCCAACCTGCGCGCGCACATGCAGACCCACACCGGTGAGAGGCAGCACCGGTGCCACAGGTGCGGCCGGGGCTTCGCACTGCGCGCCTATCTTAGCAAGCACCTGGAGTCCCGGGCCTGCTGCAGGGGCGAGGCTGAGAAAGCGATGAAAGTTGAAACAGTGTGACTTGGCAATGCCTGCTCCAAACTTTACCTGCTAATCGCTATTGCAATGTACATGTATCAAAGCCAAACCTGTTGTTTACTCTGGCACAATAAACTTTTGAAAAAGCCATAGCGACTAAACTGATACGAGAGCGGCGTGCGTTTACAATTTTAATAATTTTTTTTTTATTCTCCTACTCCTAATGCAACGGGGGGTGCAGATATAAGGGGGGGGGGTATATATAAGCACAAATACTTCTCATGTGGGATTGAACCTCAGAATTGAGAATTTCTGCTACTGTGGTCGTTTGTCTATGCCAAATATTTTAATCCATTACTCTTGCCACTGTGAATTTCAACATTTCTCTGATTCACCCTCTGACCCTCTCCCTCTCTCTGACTCTCACCCTCTCTCTGACACTCATCCTCTCTCTGACTCTCACCCTCTCTCTGACTCTCACCCTCTCTCTGACTCTCACCCTCTCTCTGACTCTCACCCTCTCTCTGACTCTCACCCTCTCTCTGACTCTCACCCTCTCTCTGACTCTCACCCTCTCTCTGACACTCATCCTCTCTCTGACTCTCACCCTCTCTCTGACTCTCACCCTCTCTGACACTCATCCTCTCTCTGACTCTCACCC
Organism: Macrostomum lignano; assembly: GCA_002269645.1. Lineage (NCBI taxonomy): Eukaryota > Metazoa > Platyhelminthes > Macrostomidae > Macrostomum > Macrostomum lignano. The sequence continues at coordinate 33,515 of NIVC01000015.1, forward strand.
TCTCTCTGATTCTCACCCTCTCTCTGACTCTCACCCTCTCTCTGACACTCATCCTCTCTCTGACTCTCACCCTCTCTCTGATTCTCACCCTCTCTCTCTGACTCTTACCCTCTCTCTGACACTCATCCTCTCTCTGACTCTCACCCTCTCTCTGATTCTCACCCTCTCTCTGACTCTCACCCTCTCTCTGACACTCATCCTCTCTCTGACTCTCACCCTCTCTCTGATTCTCACCCTCTCTCTCTGACTCTCACCCTCTCTCTGACACTCACCCTCTCTCTGACTCTCACCCTCTCTCTGACTCTCACCCTCTCTCTGACTCTCACCCTCTCTCTGACTCTCACCCTCTCTCTGACTCTCACCCTCTCTCTGACTCTCACCCTCTCTCTGACTCTCACCCTCTCTCCGACTCTCACCCTCTCTCTGACTCCCACCCTGTCTCTCTGATTCTCATTATGTCATTCCCTCTTTGATTCTTACCCTCTCTAACAATTAACCTCTTTATCTGACTCTCACTACTCTCTCTCAGATTTCGACAATTCAAGCCTGTAGGCCGGTGGTCCTTGTGAAGTTTCTGGCCTGCCAATTTTACTGTCCCGATTTGAGTGGTCGTCGGTTCGAGTTCCGTGACGGCGGCCGGTCACCGGACATGATGAGGGCGCCATCACACCAGGTTTAGTCCTGTCAGATCAGAGCTTGCCGCCTCGTGGAACCAGTTGGCTAGCAGTTACCCATTTTTTATGCCGGACAATGAGTGACTCAAGGTGACCTTGAGCCAAAATCTGGACTGCCATCTCCCCACAAAACCGACACATTGACAGACTACAAGGGTTATGAGGCAGAAAGGTAGCCAGAGAGCGAGAGGGTAAGACTTGGAGAGTGGGGGTAATCAGAGAAGGGTGAGAGTCAGAGAGAGGGTGAGAGTCAGAGAGAGGCTGAGAGTCAGAGAGAGGGTGAGAGCAGAGAGAGGGTGAGAGTCAGAGGGGGTGAGAGTCAAAGGGGGTGGGAGTCAGAGGGGGTGACAATCAGAGAGAGGGTGAGAGTCAGAGAGAGGGTGAGATTTAGAGAGGGTGACAGTCAGAGAGAGTGAGAGTCATAGAGAGGGTGAGAGTCAGAGGGGGTGAGAGTCAGAGAGAGGCTGAGAGTCAGAGAGAGGCTGAGAGTCAGAGAGAGGCTGAGAGTCAGAAGGGGTGAGAGTCAGAGTGGGTGAGAGTCAGAGAGAGGCTGAGAGTCAGAGAGAGGCTGAGAGTCAGAAGGGGTGAGAGTCAGAGGGGGTGAGAGTCAGAGAGGGTGAAAGTCGGAGAGGGGTGACAGTCAGAGACAGTCAGCTTCAGTCTGAACTGAGCTGAGAAGACTTGGCACTCCAATCCAGATTCTGCTTCACGGCCTCCTCTACTGATCAATCTCTGCCCTCATGTTCAAATTTCACCGAATAAAAACGGAACAGAAAACAAAGTGGGGATCTTCATGGGAAATTCGATGCCAATGCCCACTGCGTACCGACTCTGATGGGGCGCGTGTTGACCCCTGTTGTTGCGCAATCGAGCAAGCAACCCATCGATCTTGGCGCAAAATCTTTTTGAGAGACGGAGCAGCTTTTTGCGTCTGAGACGGCTGGGATTGACAGCCAGATGAGCGACTGCGGTTAGACAGAGAGGCGGCCTGGGGCGAAACAAATTCTATAAAAATGAATTGAGATGCCGGTTGTGAAGACAGAAAAGGTTGATAATTCCAAGATTAAGAGCGATGGATGCGGGGGAGAGTCTGAGTGCCCTCGAGCATAAGAGGAAGGGGTGGGTGTCGAAGAGCTGAGATCAGGGTTGAATTCAGTGAGAGTGGGTGAGATTCAGAGAGAGGGTGAGAGTCAGAGAGAGGGTGAGAGTCAGAGAGAGGGTGAGAATCAGAGAGAGGGTGAGAATCAGAGGGAGGTTGAGAGTCAGAGAGAGGGTGAGAGTCAGAGCAAGGGTGAGAATCAGAGAGAGAGGGTGAGAGTCAGAGAGAGGGTGAGAGTCAGAAAGAGGGTGAGAATCAAAGAGAGGCTGAGAGTCAGAGAGAGGGTGAGAATCAGAGAGAGGGTGAGAGTCAGAGAGAAGGTGAGAGTCAGAGAGAGGCTGAGAGTCACAGAGGCTGAGAGTCAGAGAGAGAGTGAGAGTCAGAGAGAGGGTGAGAGTCAGAAAGAGGGTGAGAATCAAAGAGAGGCTGAGAGTCAGAGAGAGGGTGAGAATAAGAGAGAGGGTGATGTCAAAGAGAGGCTGAGAGTCAGAGAGAGTGTGAGAGTCACAGAGGCTGAGAGTCAGAGAAAGGGTGAGAATCAAAGAGAGGGTGAGAATCAAAGAGAGGGTGAGAGTGAAAGAGATCGAGAGAGTCAGTCAGGGGGTGAGAGTCAGAGAGTGTGAGAGTCAGACAGCTGGAGAGAGCTACGTGGTAGCCAGGCAATGCACCGCAGAGCAAACCATCCTGCATCCCCAGATCGAGAGATAACCAGTCCGCATCGTTAGCCCCGTGATTTAATAATGTCTCGAACTCATAATTCTGGTCCAAGAACAGTGTTAGAAATATTCACCAATTCAGATCTCAAGTGCCGAAATCTTATATTCATACAATAGCTGCACTCACGGTATACATAGGGATTCAGCTATAGGCTGGTCCCCCCCGCAGAGACTGACCATCTGCGCATGGCTTGGATGCAGTTTACACACAGATTGGAATTGGCGGGTGCTTTGCTAACTTTTTTATAATCCCTCTGGGGTGGCCCAGAGAGAGAAGGAATCTCATTCACACGGCTTGTACACGACTGAAAACATCTCAAATTTATGGCGGCAAGGCGGCACAATTAAAACACTTTTTGAGCTTCTGACTGACGGAATGACACCGGAGGCTTGCAGGCGTCACGTGCGACAGGAGCTGCTTGCGCTTTTTTATGTAGCACCGAAACGCAGATCCATGCGGCAGAGGCGGGCCGGATAAGCTCTAAAAACACTGGAGGACAAGTCGTAAAAAAATAAGGAAAAATCAGGCAAATTTGCTCCGCCGAAAGGAGTCATGGACCTTTGGTTGGATTTCTGGAATGGAAGCTGCCGAATATTGGGAGGGGCCAGCCCCCAAAGCGCAGAGAATGTACATGCAAGCTTTTCCACTACAGAAGGCAAAATTTGGGCCAGTCCAGATGTTTTAAGTGTCCATTAAGGGACCACCTTGCCGCGACAGAAAGTTGGGGAGAGTCAGACAGCAGATGGGGCCCCTGCTGTGAGCGTGTCAACCGGTCATTACAGCGATAAAAACATTGTTGAGAGTCGTTGAGGCAGTGGTTCTCCGGCTGGGGGAGAGATTTCACTTCCCCATCCGGGATGAGGGTAGGAAGCTGCAAATTGATGGCTAGATGGGGAGGAGGTGATGGAGAGCTTCTTAATACGGGCTTTAGAGACTCTGAGCCCAGATTCACCCAGTTCAATGCTGCTCAACCCTGCTCAACCTGTTTGACGCACAAATTAACAACTGTGTGAGACTGGCTGTCTATGGCAAAACCTCCACAACTGCCTTCACATCTGACATCGAACAAACACCAATTAAATTAAAGTTGCACTTTAACTGATGATAAATTGAGAAGCTTCTCCGACATCATTTCGTTCGCAACTTCTCAGAGTCTGGAGAGCTCTTCGAAAACCCTTCTGAATTGGAGGAGGTGACAAAGAGAGTTTTAAGGGGAAACAGCGGGTGGGGGGCATGGGGGACCCGTAATGAGGGCCCGGGAGACTCCAGCCACCCAGTTGTCAACCCCATAGCAACCGACTTTTTCTAGCAACTGTTGAGCACAGGGAGGAAGCGCGAGGGATTAGATGGGGATCTATGTTAGGCCTGCAGCAGGTCTCGCGGGACCCGCCCGGCTTTATTGAAGCCTCGCCCGGAGGCGGTGTCGGCGAGGCCGGTGATTGCCGTCAGTTTCTGGGTAATAGATTTAGGAAGCTGGGACCCGGCCGCTGGGCGATGAAGCGTTGCGCCACCTCAATGCAAAAGCTGTTGCTAGGCGAGTTTGTGACAGGAAAAGTGGCTGAACGGCTGAAAGAAGATTGAAGGTGCGATAGCTGGGCTAATACGGAAACTTGTGGGTTGCCGTTGCTGCGAGGACATCTGTCGCCCAGTTAGGCTCAGGCTTAGGGGATCAGGCTCCATCAAATCCAGGTTTTGAGTCACCGCGGCTCGATTTTTTAGAGACCGGCTCAGCACGAGCAGCAGCCAAGGAGATTCAAAGAGTCTGGAGCCAACTTCAGTCGAAGGCCCTCAACTTAAGCCAAGCGATCCTGTTGCCACAGTCTTCTGTCTCCTATCTCCGTAATGTATTTTTTTCGAAAAAAACCGCCTCTTAAAACTTTCCAAGAAACGTACTTTCCCGTCCGTCTACTTTGAGTAGTCCTTGGTTGCTGTGTTTGCGCAGCGCTGAATGAGGTTTTGCCATTGACAAATTCAGGCGAGAATGAAACACACGAGAGACAGAGGCAGCTGAAATTATGCCGATATGTTTTGTCAATATCATCCTTTGCAATTCGAAAGTTCAGAAGTTGAAAACCAGCATCCAGAGAAATCTGCAGGAGAGGCTGCGTCCTGCTATTTTGGTAGTCCATGACTCTGGTTGGAAGTCCCTGAGCAAAAATGCCAATCGACGGGGGCGAGAAGCAGAATTTGAAGGATTAGTTGCTGAGGTGCCCTGCGGGGCCAGTTGCTCTGTGCTCCCTCATCACCGCCTGAGCAGTCGGATATTAATGCCACGTGTCAGAGCTGATGGTCCGGCGCCATTAATCAAACCCTGCATTCATTCACAGCTCACTCGCTTCCGGGCAGCAAAGGTTTTGTATTTGTTGACGGAAATTATGAATACAAATTAATTCCAACCCAGCTAGTGCATTGGGGGGCGTCTTTCGGGGAGGGGGCCTCGTTTGATGGCGCCAGCACCCTCAAGCAGCACCAGAGGCGCCAGCACCAGAGGCGCCAGCACCAGAGGCGCCAGCACCAGAGGCGCCAGCACCAGAGGCGCCAGCACCAGAGGCGCCAGCACCAGAGGCGCCAGCACCAGAGGCGCCAGCACCAGAGGCGCCAGCACCAGAGGCGCCAGCACCAGAGGCGCCAGCACCAGAGGCGCCAGCACCAGAGGCGCCAGCACCAGAGGCGCCAGCACCAGAGGCGCCAGCACCAGAGGCGCCAGCACCAGAGGCGCCAGCACCAGAGGCGCCAGCACCAGAGGCGCCAGCACCAGAGGCGCCAGCACCAGAGGCGCCAGCACCAGAGGCGCCAGCACCAGAGGCGCCAGCACCAGAGGCGCCAGCACCAGAGGCGCCAGCACCAGAGGCGCCAGCACCAGAGGCGCCAGCACCAGAGGCGCCAGCACCAGAGGCGCCAGCACCAGAGGCGCCAGCACCAGAGGCGCCAGCACCAGAGGCGCCAGCACCAGAGGCGCCAGCACCAGAGGCGCCAGCACCAGAGGCGCCAGCACCAGAGGCGCCAGCACCAGAGGCGCCAGCACCAGAGGCGCCAGCACCAGAGGCGCCAGCACCAGAGGCGCCAGCACCAGAGGCGCCAGCACCAGAGGCGCCAGCACCAGAGGCGCCAGCACCAGAGGCGCCAGCACCAGAGGCGCCAGCACCAGAGGCGCCAGCACCAGAGGCGCCAGCACCAGAGGCGCCAGCACCAGAGGCGCCAGCACCAGAGGCGCCAGCACCAGAGGCGCCAGCACCAGAGGCGCCAGCACCAGAGGCGCCAGCACCAGAGGCGCCAGCACCAGAGGCGCCAGCACCAGAGGCGCCAGCACCAGAGGCGCCAGCACCAGAGGCGCCAGCACCAGAGGCGCCAGCACCAGAGGCGCCAGCACCAGAGGCGCCAGCACCAGAGGCGCCAGCACCAGAGGCGCCAGCACCAGAGGCGCCAGCACCAGAGGCGCCAGCACCAGAGGCGCCAGCACCAGAGGCGCCAGCACCAGAGGCGCCAGCACCAGAGGCGCCAGCACCAGAAATAATTAAGTTTGCTAACTTGTAAAAACATAAAAAAAACAGCCGATAGAAATTGGTCATTCTCGCATGACTACTGTGAGTAGCATTAACAAAAAGGTGCGATTTAGTGTTTTATATTGCACTGGTTTCAAAAATGAACCGCTGATACCCTAAGTTTGGTTAAAACGGCATTTGATTTCATCAAACTAAACAGACAGACGCACACAACTATAAATACATGGGATAAGCCAATGAAATATGGCATACAGCACTATCTAATCAAAAGAACAATAAGTATAATGTGACAATAAAATGTCAGTGACAAATTCAACGCTGCAAGCAAAACATGTGTTGCAAAAAGTTGCCTGTTCAAAGTTATTGTGCTTTTAAAAATAGAAAACAACAAAATTTTGTGGTAATCTAAGCATTATAAATATTTTCGTTGTTTACAATGTACACTGGAGGACCGCGTGGATTGGGGTAGGGGCTGTTCTGGAGCCAATGTACACTGGAGGACTGCGTGGATAGGGGTGGGGGCTGTTCTGGAGCCAATGTACACTGAAGGACTGCGTGGATTGGGGTGGGGCTGTTCTGGAGCCAATGTACACTGAAGGACTGCGTGGATTGGGGTGGGGCTGTTCTGGAGCCAATGTACACTGGAGGACTGCGTGGATTTGGGGATTGGGGTGGGGGCTGTTCTGGAGCCAATGTACACTGGAGGACTGTGTGGATTGGGGTGGGGCTGTTCTGGAGCCAATGTACACTGGAGGACTGCGTGGATTGGGGTGGGGCTGTTCTGGAGCCAATGTACATTGGAGGACTGCGTGGATTAGGGTTGGGGCTGTTCTGCAGCCAATGTACACTGGAGGACTGCGTGGATTGGGGTGGGGCTGTTCTGGAGCCAATGTACACTGGAGGACTGCGTGGATTGGGGTGGGGCTGTTCTGGAGCCAATGTACACTGGAGGACTGCGTGGATTGGGGTGGGGGCTGTTCTGGAGCCAATGTACACTGGAGGACTGCGTGGATTGGGGTGGGGGCTGTTCTGGAGCCAATGTACACTGAAGGACTGAGTGGATTGGGGTGGGGCTACTATGGAGCAGCTAGCAGCCACCCACTTCACTGAGTAAACCACTCAGTTACACGGAGATTCAGCAGACCACAAATAATAGCCTATTTCAGTGTGACACTTATACACAGAGATCATAGACAAATAATGCAAATAACGTACGTATTGTTTTTACAAAACTAAAACAACGATAAGCACACTGCACTACTGAAAGTAGCTTACGCACACTGCTGCACAAGCAAAGCAGAGGTTTAGAGGTAAAATTTGCTCAATACTCGTAGAAATACTTTCTTTTAAAAAGCGAGAACAAAAATTAATTTGTTTTCTTGATGTGCCGAGGTACTACTAAAATAAAGCTTAACAATAAGTAGCATAGATGCACGCGAACGCTATTATAGTAAATATCAACAATAAAAAATAGCGCTTGTAAACAAAAGTATTTCATAAACAGCGATGAAAAGTATTAGCAAGTTTCAGTAGGATGAAACCAACAAAATATTGAAAGCTGTCGCAACAGATATCAATTAAGAAAAAGATTTACAACAAATTGCTAAATCTACAAAACTTGCAGCAGGGACAGCGCAGTCCATGAAAACTCAAGATTGCACAAATTAATTTACTTCTATTACTCAATTTAAAACTGACTGCCGACTTATTTTTTCGACTACATAATTAAACTACACTACTTACTAGCGCTGCGATCAGTAGCATAGTGAGGATAAAACTAAAAAATCTGTTAAAATATTGATTATCGAGGTTTCAAACTGTTGGGCCCCCTAAAAATACAAAAAGTTCCTGCATCATCATCAGCTACTCAGCAGTTCTCTGGCAGGCTCTCAGCAGGCGGCGGCGGGGCGCCAGTGCCGGCTCGGCCAGGCTGTGAGTGATGTCGAACAGAGACTGGTCGTCGGCAGCCAGCTGGCTCTCAAAGAAGCCGGACTCGCGCGGCGGGCAGGTGGAGGTGAAATTCTCCTCGGTGACCAGCGGCGCCTGCCGATGGCTCCTGCCGGGGCTGCCGGACTCGTCGCGGGTGTTGGACAGGAACGGCTGCGACTCGTCCTCTGACTGGCCGAGGCGCCGGCCGCCACCGCTGCCAGCGGCCGAGTTCTTGCACATCGGCGACAGCTCGGACACGTGGGTGGTGCCGCTGCTGTTGTTGTTGCGCCGGCGGAGGCTCAGCCGCCTGAGCAGGTTTATCAGCGAGGGAATGCTGCCGCCCGAGTTTCCGCTTGACGACTGGGGAGGGGGCAACAGGTGAGGGCTGTGCTTGACTGAGCCCTGACTACCGGACCAGTAGCTGACACAGTCCTATCCGATCCTGACACATTCCAATCCGATCCTGACACATTCCCATCCGATCCTGAAACATTCCTATCCGATCCTGACACATTCCTATCCGATTCTGACACATTCCTATCCGATTCTGACACATTCCTATCCGATTCTGACACAGTCCTATCCGATTCTGACACAGTCCTATTTGATCCTGACACATTCCAATCCGATCCTGACACAGTCCTATCCGATCCTGACACATTCCAATCCGATCCTGACACATTCCTATCCGATCCTGACACATTCCTATCCGATTCTGACACATTCCTATCCGATCCTGACACATTCCTATCCGATTCTGACACATTCCTATCCGATTCTGACACATTCCTATCCGATTCTGACACATTCCTATCCGATCCTGACACATTCATATCTGATCCTGACACATTCCAATTCGATTCTGACACATTCCTATCCGATCCTGACACATTCCTATCCGATCCTGACACATTCCTATCCGATTCTGACACATTCCTATCCGATTCTGACACATTCCTATCCGATTCTGACACATTCCTATCCGATCCTGACACATTCATATCTGATCCTGACACATTCCAATTCGATTCTGACACATTCCTATCCGATCCTGACACAGTCCTATCCGATTCTGACACATTCCTATCCGATCCTGACACATTCCTATCCGATTCTGACACATTCCTATCCGATTCTGACACATTCCTATCCGATCCTGACACAGTCTATCCGATTCTGACACATTCCTATTCGATTCTGACACATTCCTATCCAATCCTGACACATTCCTAACCGATTCTGACACATCTCTAACCGATTCTGACACATCTCTAACCGATTCTGACACATCTCTAACCGATTCTGACACATCTCTAACCGATTCTGACACATCTCTAACCGATTCTGACACATCTCTAACCGATCCTGACACATCTCTAACCGATTCTGACACATCTCTAACCGATTCTGACACATCTCTAACCGATTCTGACACATTTCCCTCAGAGCTGACACATGAACTGCCACACCAGTAAGCCCCCAGAGCTCACCTTGGCATTCCCGGCAGAGTTCACCTTGGCCTTCCTATTCGCATTGTTGGCATTCTTTGACTGCCCCGAGCTGCCTGTGCCGCTCATCCTGGCGTGTCGCCGATTCTGCAGCCAAGCCCTGAGGCACTGCGGCGTGCACCGGCTCTGCAGCAGACACTTCTCCCAGCCGTCCCGGATCCGGTCGTGAGCGAATATTTGAGTGAAAAAGATGAAGCAGCCTTGCAGACCGTTGAGCAAAGTGAAAGCGTAGTGCAGCGCCACGAACAGGTGAGTCTGGGCAAAGTAGAACAGCAGGCCCAGCAACCAGGTCAGGCCAAGCAGGCCGGCCAGTGTCACGGACAGCTTCACCTGACGCCGAAGGTACGGCAGCAGGTCCGGCTTCGGGCAGCGGACGGCGTCGCGCTGGGTGAGCTTGACAAGCACGATGACGAAGACCAGGAGGTTGGCCAGGCACACCAGCAGCATGGGGGCCAGGAAGGCGTAGTTGGTGCCCAGCTCCTCGGACAGCCAGCACGCCTTTGGCGCCGGGGTGGCCGAGTCCGAGGCCAGGTCGGGCGACTCCAGCTGGATGAGCTGCCGGTGCCGCAGGCCGGCTGTGATGGCCACAATGACCGCTGGGGCGGCGTAGCTCAGCAGGCAGTAGTGCCAGAACTTCACCTGGCGGAGCCGGCAGAGTTGGACAGAAAACTTACTTATTTATTGCTGCTTTCTATACATATCGGGTGGGAGCTTGCGACTCACAGACTCAGGCTAGCCTGAGTCCCGTAGCTTCTAAACTCACCTTTATCCCGACTAATCTCACATCTATTCCGTCTAATCTCTCCCCTATCCCGTCTAATCTCACCTCTACTCCGTCTAATCTCACCTCTTTTCCGTCTAATCTCTCCCTAATCCCGTCTTATCTCTCCTCAATCTCATCTAATCTCACCCTATCCCTTCTAGTCTCACCTCTATTCCGTCTAATCTCACCCTATCCCTTCTCGGCTCACCTCTATTCCGTCTAATCTCACCCTATCCCTTCTAGTCTCACCTCTATTCCGTCTAATCTCACCCTATCCCTTCTCGGCTCACCTCTATTCCGTCTAATCTCAACCAGTTCCATTTAATTTCACCCCCATCTAATCTCACCTCTATTCTGACTAATCTCACCCCTATCCCGTCTAATCGCACCCCAATCCCGTCTAACCTTATCCCTTCAACTCTATCCATTCCCATCCTTCCCCACACAGTCTAATCTCGCAATCCTTAGCTCACCTTAGCAAACGCGGAGTCCACTCCTGGCAGCACAACAATGAGACTCTTGGCGTACATCACGCCCTCGCACAGCAGCCAGCAGAACACGCAGAGCAGAGCGTACAGAGTCAGGCCGGACAGAATCTGACAGCCTAGGTGGCCGAGAGCGGCAGGCGGATTGAAGCCGACAAGGTAAAGCGAGTGAGCCAGCAGCAGGGCGAAGCACAGGCTGTGGTGCACCCTGTGCAGGGTGACCACTGACTTGTCAGCCAGCGGGCCCCTCAGTTTAATGGCCAGGTAGGTGATGTTGGTGATCAGCAGGCAGGCGATGGAGGCGCCCAGGCACACGTAGGTGAGGGCGCGCAGCACCGGCGAATGCATTCGCCACAGCCGGTGCGTGTCGGGCCCCAGCCAGACGGTGCCGGGCAGCACCACGGCGGCGAAGCTGGTCAGATGCTCGCAGCTGCAGGCTGTCCGACTGCTGTCCGACAGTTCGGCCACTGGACGGCAGCCACGCTCGGACAGGGAGCTGTCGGCCTGGAGGAAAACGCAGCGACGCTCGGCAGAGCCGACATTGGAGCTGTCCAGGTGCGGCAGCAGCAGCAGAACCCGCAGCTCCACGCCGCTGTCGAGCCGGGCCCCGTCAGCGGCCGAGTACAGCGTGGCCTGCACGATCCTCGACGCCACCGGCTGGCCAGCGTTGCCTAGGCGACTAATTAGACGCGGCAGGTTGACAACGCTGGTTACCATGGATACGGGAGGCGACGCGGCGGAAAACGAGGAGGCGGAGTTTCCTTTGTTGAGCAAGTTGACTTTCACTGCCGCAGAGTCGGACTGCATCAGCGCTGAGCCAGAGCGCATGCGGCGGACGGACATGGCTGCGGAGGGGGGGGGGTCGGGGATCCATGCTGGTGTACGCGGCATCTGCGCTCAATTACGACGTATTTATGGGTGGTTTGGTGAATGTACATTCCATCGGCTCCAACAGGGGGTGGGGGGGGGGTTGCAGCCTAGTGCTTAGAGCGTCGGACTCACGACTGAAAGGTCGGGGGTTCGATTCCCGACCCACTCGGAACAATCTGTGTCCTTGAGCAAGGCACTTAACTCTGCATTGCTTCAGTTCACCCAGCTGTAAAAAGGGTGCCAGCATTAGCTGGGATAACTGAGGGTGCGTGTGGCGACCCCCAGTCCTTGGACTGAACAGCCGTACGCAGCCTTCAGATGCGCCGCGCAATAGCTGCGGCTGAGCTGTCGGTTGCACATCTGGCCCAATTGGGGCAGGTGTAATCAACTATTATAATTATTACATCCCATGAATTATGAATGTTTTAGTGATGTCTGGTGAATGTACATACGATGAATTCAGGCCGTTCTTCATAACTGTACAATTGTACATATTCCATGGCACACGAAGGCTTTTGTCGAATACACATTCCATTATTTTATCATTTGAGTCGCTATGCACAGCATAGCCTTACAGGCATAAACTTGAGCCTTGTGGAATTTCGCCTGCAGCCAAAGCCTCAGTGCAAAGAGATAAAATTACTAGCAAATCATATACCGCATTATCGCCGTATAAAATCTTCAAGCCGCTCCCTCACTGTTTGATTGTCAACAGGAAACTGGCTGACCAGCAGTAAAGATGGAAGCAGATTTGATGTTTATCAGAGCTTTGATCCCGAGCTAAAATGCTTTTAATGTAAATAGCTGCGCCAAAAACAGGGCCTGCAGCGGCAAGCAGAAAAAAGGTCTGCATTGGCGTCTTCAGTCTTTCGTTGCCGAGGCCTTGAAGTTCAAAATTATCCTTGAGGCAGTTTTTAGCACAAAAGAAGATGCTGGCTGCTGCATCATCCACTAATCTTGATTTATTATCAAGAGTTACAGGACGCATAGATAATTACAAGATTGGAGTTCACCTGATTACCAGATCAGCGCACACCTGATTACCAGATCAGCGGACACCTGATTACCAGATCAGCGCACACCTGATTACCAGATCAGCGCACACCTGATTACCAGATCAGCGCACACCTGATTACCAGATCAGCGCACACCTGATTACCAGATCAGCGCACACCTGATTATCAGATTGATGCACACCAGATTACCAGATCAGCGCACACCTGATTACCAGATCAGCGCACACCTGATTACCAGATTAGCGCACACCATTGCCCAGGAGCTCACCGATGGCACTGGTGCTAACGTTAACCTCGGGCCCGGCGAACTGCAGTCCCCTGCCCAGGCTGTCCAAGGTCCGAATGACGGCCCCGGCCGCCTCGGCCAGCTTGCGCCCGTCGTCGGCGTCTTCGCTGCCAGATTCGGCCGACGCAGTCCAGACGTCCTTGGACCCGAAAGCGGTGACGCCGTTCAGCAGGTCGCCAACAGTCTGGCGCATCTCAAAGGCGCTGGCGTTGGCGAAGGCTGTTGAAGCCTCGGATTCCAGCAGGCTGGCAAAGCCTGAAACCTCAGTGGCGTTGTCAAACTCGCGAGTCTGAGCAAACCGGCTGAGCACCTGCGCTTTCACGGACGAGTTTCGCGTCTCGGCAAGCTGCAAGTGGGCAGGAGGGGGGGGCATTCGCCAAGTTAAAGATAATTAGTACAAAAATTGGAAACACTTTACACTAGCCGATCAACTGAATGTACATAGGCTAGTCAACTGAATGTACATAGGCTAGTCAACTGAATGTACATAGGCTAGTCAACTGAATGTACATAGGCTAGTCAACTGAATGTACATAGGCTAGTCAACTGAATGTACATAGGCTAGTCAAATGAATGTACATAGGCTAGTCAACTGAATGTACATAGGCTAGTCAACTGAATGTACATAGGCTAGTCAACTGAATGTACATAGGCTAGCGAAATGAATGTACATAGGCTAGACAATTAAGGGTACATAGGCTAGCCAACTGAATGTACATAGGCATAGACAATTAAGGGTACATAGGCTAGTAAACTATCGTGGTAAAATGAAATTGAATTTTTTACAAAGCCACTAAATGCTAGTCAACCTGAAATGCTGAAAGTCGAAAATCAGCTCCCCAGTTTTCCCAATTGGGCGACAAGCTTAGCGTCTCCTTAAAAGAGTATTAAAACTGGGCGCACGTGCAGACAGAAAAGAATCCCATGGGGTCCCTTAAGGATCTGCGCGTAAAATTTCTTGGCGAAATTTGTTTTAATTGAACACAAAAGTTAAGGGCACGGAGATTACACCCGCACACACGTGGTCCGAAGGTCAGGTGCAGATTTGGTGCAAGTCAAGCCGTGCCATCCCTTTGAATAGGCCGAAATTTCAATGCTCCACATTGACCCAGGCGGCACACAAATTAATTGCATCGACGCACTTAGGCTGGGCTGGCCACAATCTGATGCGGCATGCCAGATCTAGAATGATCTATTCTCCCCTGAAATTCCCTAACAAGGAGGGAGTGTTAAACAGACCCGGTGCTGACAGCCCCCCCCAACCCCACACCCCGCCGCGTCTAAGCAGGGAATAAAAATTCCAGCCGAAACCGCCTGCGGGAAAATCGCATTTTCAAACTCCACCCCCCCACTAACAACCCGCCCACCATTCTCCCATTGCAGCACTAATTGCTGCTCTCATAGCCCGGATCCCGAATCCCCAAAACGCCAACTTATAGTGAAATATTTTGCAAGCGCCTGGCTAAAAAAAGAAACTGGAGCCTTTCGCCGTGTTGGGCCATGGACTTCTAGATAGACTGGGTAATCTGGATTGGACACCTTTGCTAAATCTGTTTTCTACGAATATGAATTTCGTCTTTATCAAAGCGACCCCCACTGGCGTAGCCAGAATTTTACCTGTAGGGGGGGGGGTCACGAGCCTGAGCCGCAACACGCGTGGACACGTTCTTTTCGAGGGGAGGCAAGAATCCCAGTTTCGAGTCACTGAACACAAGACAGACAAACACTAGAGCGCCAAAATAGCGCCACAGAGAGATTTTAGCGCCACAGACAGATTTTAGCGCCACAGACAGATTTTAGCGCCACAGACAGATTTTAGCGCCACAGACAGATTTTAGCGCCACAGACAAGATTTTAGCGCCACAGACAAGATTTTAGCCCCACAGACAAGATTTTAGCGCCGCAGAGAGATTTTAGCGCCACAGAGAGATTTTAGCGCCACAGACTAGATTTTAGCGCCACAGACAAGATTTTAGCGCCACCTACAAGACTTTAGCGCCACAGAAAAGATTTTAGCGCCACAGACTAGATTTTAGCGCCACAGACTAGATTTTAGCGCCACAGACTAGATTTTAGCGCCACCAACTAGATTTTAGCGCCACAACTGATTTTAGCGGCACAGAAAGATTTTAGCGCCACAGACAAGATTTTAGCGCCACCGACAAGATTTTAGCGCCACAGACAAGATTTTAGCGCCACAGAGAAGATTTTAGCGCCTCAGACAAGATTTTAGCGCCACAGAGAGATTTTAGCGCCACAGAGAGATTTTAGCGCCACAGAGAGATTTTAGCGCCACAGAGAGATTTTAGCGCCACAGAGAGATTTTAGCGCCACAGAGAGATTTTAGCGCCACAGAGAGATTTTAGCGCCACAGACAAGATTTTAGCACCACAGACAGATTTTAGCGCCGCAGACAAGATTTTAGCGCCACAGACAAGATTTTAGCGCCGCAGACTAGATTTTAGCGCCGCAGACTAGATTTTAGCGCCGCATACTAGATTTTAGCGCCGCAGACTAGATTTTAGCGCCGCAGACTAGATTTTAGCGCCGCAGACTAGATTTTAGCGCCGCATACTAGATTTTAGCGCCGCATACTAGATTTTAGCGCCGCAGACTAGATTTTAGCGCCGCAGACTAGATTTTAGCGCCGCAGACTAGATTTTAGCGCCGCAGACTAGATTTTAGCGCCGCAGACTAGATTTTAGCGCCGCAGACTAGATTTTAGCGCCGCATACTAGATTTTAGCGCCGCAGACTAGATTTTAGCGCCGCAGACTAGATTTTAGCGCCGCAGACTAGATTTTAGCGCCGCAGACTAGATTTTAGCGCCGCAGACTAGATTTTAGCGCCGCATACTAGATTTTAGCGCCGCAGACTAGATTTTAGCGCCGCAGACTAGATTTTAGCGCCGCAGACTAGATTTTAGCGCCGCAGACTAGATTTTAGCGCCGCAGACTAGATTTTAGCGCCGCATACTAGATTTTAGCGCCGCAGACTAGATTTTAGCGCCGCAGACTAGATTTTAGCGCCGCAGACTAGATTTTAGCGCCGCAGACTAGATTTTAGCGCCGCAGACTAGATTTTAGCGCCGCAGACTAGATTTTAGCGCCACAGACAGATTTTAGCGCCGCAGACTAGATTTTAGCGCCGCAGACTAGATTTTAGCGCCACAGACAGATTTTAGCGCCGCAGACTAGATTTTAGCGCCACAGACTAGATTTTAGCGCCGCAGACTAGATTTTAGCGCCGCAGACTAGATTTTAGCGCCGCAGACTAGATTTTAGCGCCGCAGACTAGATTTTAGCGCCACAGACTAGATTTTAGCGCCGCAGACTAGATTTTAGCGCCGCAGACTAGATTTTAGCGCCGCAGACAAGATTTTAGCGCCACAGACAAGATTTTAGCGCCGCAGACTAGATTTTAGCGCCGCAGACTAGATTTTAGCGCCGCATACTAGATTTTAGCGCCGCAGACTAGATTTTAGCGCCGCAGACTAGATTTTAGCGCCGCAGACTAGATTTTAGCGCCGCATACTAGATTTTAGCGCCGCATACTAGATTTTAGCGCCGCAGACTAGATTTTAGCGCCGCAGACTAGATTTTAGCGCCGCAGACTAGATTTTAGCGCCGCAGACTAG
>NIVC01000015.1:55000-73437 GCA_002269645.1 Macrostomum lignano
ATCATTATTTGATAACCAAGTGCTATCAAGCAGCCGCACTACAGGAGTCGAATTACGCACGCCCACACTAAGATAATGATTAAACGAAAACAACTGCGACTGGCGGTCCTCCAGTACAAGCTGAGTCACTCATTTGAACTTTTTTTTAGCTCCAGCCCTTATTTGCGTCCAATAAGTTTAAAAAATACATAAAAAGTGCCTACTGAATCGAATTGATTTTAATGGTGGAAATCTAAGCAGAGGCTTGAAATCAGAGTTGTTAAAATTGGAAAATGAATAGAAGAGCTACCACAAATTGAAGCCAATAAAAGTTATAACTTGAGGGATTAGGTAGGTATGACATTCTAAAAATAGCAACAATGTAGACTTTTTTATTTACATTGATGTGGTAACCCATCGCGGGGTAGAGCGAAGAGGGATGATTAATTAAGCGTAGAATGTACAATGTTGATGCTAGCCAAATCCGTTCTAAAAATAGAAACAATGTACACTCTCACTCAAGCCCAAAGTCTAAAGGCCTGTGTAAGGAGGGTCATTGAATATGTACAATAATAATATAAGTCGGCTATTCTAAAAATAGAAACAGAAACGATAAGGCCCACCACTCACGGCTAGCCGCACCCCGGCCTCAGTGTCTGGCACAGGGGCGCAGTCGCCAGTCTCCCGCTGATAGGCCGTCGGCGCTCTCAAAGCCAGGCTACGGCAGGCATCCCCAGATACGGCCAGCGACTCGCAGCGACCGCTGACGCCGCTGTCTGATTCGTTGACAGCAAACACGAAGCCAGTTGGACAGCGGGGCGGCTCGGTGCGTGGTCCTGCGGATGAAATTGGGAAAAATTGATGCTTATGTCTAAAAGGTTACAGCCACGGTCACTCCAAGGTGGTAAAAGCAGTTTCGATGCTTACTTTGGCGCTATGGCATACATTTTGGCACTCCAGTACCCATTTTGGCACTGCAGTACCCATTTTGGCACTCCAGTACCCATTTTGGCACTCAAGTACCCATTTTGGCACTCCAGTACCAATTTTGGCACTGCAGTACCCATTTTGGCACTCCAGTACCCATTTTGGCACTCAAGTACCCATTCCGGCACTCCAGTACCAATTTTGGCACTCAAGTACCCATTCCGGCACTCCAGTAGCCATTCCGGCACTCCAAGTACCAATTTTGGCACTCAAGTACCCATTCCGGCACTCCAGTACCAATTTTGGCACTCAAGTACCCATTCCGGCACTCCAGTAGCCATTCCGGCACTCAAGTAGCAATTTTGGCACTCAAGTACCCATTCCGGCACTCCAGTACCAATTTTGGCACTCAAGTACCCATTCCGGCACTCCAGTAGCCATTCCGGCACTCAAGTACCAATTTTGGCACTCAAGTACCCATTCCGGCACTCCAGTACCCATTCCGGCACTCCAGAACCTATTCAGGCACTCTAAAACACACCTTGGCACTCCGGTACCCATTCCGGCACCCTAAAAAACACATCTTGGCACTCCAACAACCATTTTGGCACTTAAACGCTAACGAAGTCGCCCATAAAACTTCAGTTGAACACAATCACAAAACATAACTGATACAAGAAGAGCGCATGCATATTTTTATGCACATCAATAACTTAGATAATATGGAAGTCATAAAATCGCACGCAAATACAAAGGCACCGCAATTTTAGTGTCAGTGTCACATCCCACAAATGAGAATTAGACAGCAAAAACCCGATTGAACAGGCCGCGCGGACACAAGTCAAGTAAACAAAAGCGGTAATGGCGGTGGTTTACATTTCCTGCTACAGAAAGCAAAAAATTACAGATAAAAACAAAAATAAATGCGATATGATATAGAGCGACTGCATCTATGGATATTCGGAAAGAACATTATGGCCTCATTATTAACTATTAGTGGCGCTGGGTGGGCCGTTCTTAGGACCACACAGGCCGGCACAGACACTCAGTAAGTTTCAACTCGCAGATTTTTGCACAATACGCACCGAATGACTTTTTCTAAACAAATTCTATAAAATGCTTTACGAATTTTATGCGCTGGACAAATTTGGCAATGATGACTCATGGGAGGAGATTCTTGCATGGGGAAGTTGGGACAGTTGGAGTGACAGATAGTACAGGGGGAGAGAGATACAGCGGCAGGCTGGCATGGACTACTAACACAGCCACGTGGACTGGACAAGGACGGGAAGGCAGCTAACTATAGAATCAGGGGTTCGGCAAACCCAGGCTCACAAAGCCCCTCTATCCGGCACTCGGGTCTTTGGAACCTTGACAGTCTGGCACCCTCAAGGTTCTTACCTCTTTTCACTCCCCTCTCATCTCTCCACTCTCTTATCTCTCACCTCTTAACTTCTCTCTTCTATCATCTCTTTCCTCTTCTCTCTCCTCTATTCCCCTCTCCTTTCCTCTCATCTGGCCCACAGGCATGAGCTAGATTTTATACCTGGCCCTTGAGGTAAAAATATTTATTTTCAATAATAAACAAATAGTTCCTCTTTTGATTAGTTTCCAATCCAAATACTAGCAGAATTCAAGAGTCCCTGACAGAGGACACGCCGGGATTCCTAAACCCAGGCCGGCGAAGAGTGTGCTATAAATAGCACTGCTCGGTCGAGGAAAGGGGAATCAGACTCTGCGCTTGGCTCTCCGCCCATCCACATCTCTTGCCGCCTCTTCCCTGGAAAGTCCGCTAAGCTAAAGAATCCTCAGTTATGGTGGAGTTCTGGGGATAAATTTGCTCAGACAGTACAGCTGTGCACTAAACTCGCCTCGACGCAAGTGAGTCATCTTGGACTTAGAGAGGATGAAGTGCTACTCAAAGAAGAGCATAATTTAGATAAAAATCCACAGTTCGTTCACTTTCTCCGTATAGCTGACTGACTTGCAGGCAGGTCCCAGAGATCCAATAAAAAAGTACATTGGAGACCGGAGAGGCTGGGCGTTCACCATCCCGTCCGGATGCCCCAGCCTTTATACATTCTGGAGAAGAGATGTGTGGGTAACTGTAGCTGGTATGCAATATTAATCATCTTTTTGCTGAGATAATTCAATAACTGCACAGAACGAAATTTCCGTCTGTCTGTCTGTCTGTGTGTCTGTCTGTGTGTCTGTCTGTCTGTCTGTCTGTGTGTGTGTCTGTCTGTCTGTCTGTCTGTCTGTCTGTCTGTCTGTCTGTCTGTCTGTCTGTGTGTCTGTCTGTGTGTCTGTCTGTGTGTCTGTCTGTCTGTCTGTATGTCTGTCTGTCTGTGTGTCTGTCTGTGTGTCTGTCTGTGTGTCTGTCTGTCTGTCTGTCTGTCTGTCTGTCTGTCTGTCTGTCTGCCTGTCTGTCTGCCTGTCTGTCTGTCTGCCTGTCTGTCTGTCTGTCTGTCTGTCTGTCTGTCTGTCTGTCTGTCTGTCTGTCTGTCTGTCTGTCTGCCTTAGCGTATGTCCTAGTACTTCAGCACCATAGTGTTAATAATTATCAGTGAGTATTTATCATGCAGGATAGTGATACCAGCAATCAACAGGTACTAACAGGTATCCATAAGCTGAACTGAAAAATTAAAAACTGCCTGCAAGTCGTCAACCCCATTAACGGAGTATCGCCCAGACGAGAAAGGAGAGAAAGCGAAAAAAAACTTATTGAAAAGGCGGACACAAACTGAAAAGTGCAAATCAGAAGGCTTGTTTGGGATAACGACAGGAGATGGGAAGCAGATGATGGTAGGGGAGAGGGGCTATTGGGACAAATGAGAATGCAGCAGTCGCAGTTTAAAGAGATGAGGTGGATGATGGGAAAATTAGTGCCAGACTCGCAGCTGCAAATCCCGTGAAAAAGTGCCCCATATTTTTTCGCCAGTACGCTCGTAAACTGCTGATCTGCCAATGGCCCAACAGTGCTATTCTGCAATACTCAGAATAGCAATAACTTGATGCTGTTGATTCCGTCTCCCCAAGATTTCTCTAAAGCACAAACCGATACAAAAATGTATATTTACAAAAGCAGAGACTGTTTGGAAGAAAAAAATAGAGGGCCGAAAAAACTTATTGTATATTTTATTATTGACAGAAGTTCAGGCACACCCAGGCAGACTGCGCAGTTTCTGCACCGCTGTAAGAAATCGAGCAAGTACTGCCCCGCACACACCGATACATACGGTTAGTCCAATTAGACTGAATTAGGTCCTCTTTTTAGAAAGTCTCAGCAGATTTTGATATTCGCAGTAGTTTTACATTGTTTCAGCTTGCCCATACCCTGGCAACTGACTGGCCTGGAAACCTCACTGCCTACCCTGGCTACCTCACTGTCTACCCTGGCTACCTCACTGTCTACCCTGGCTACCTCACTGTCTACCCTGGCTACCTCACTGTCTACCCTGGCTACCCTCACTGTCTACCCTGGCTACCTCACTGTCTACCCTGGCTACCTCACTGCCTACCCTGGCTACTTTACTGTCTACCCTGGCTACCTCACTGTCTACCCTGGCTACCCTCACTGTCTACCCTGGCTACCTCACTGTCTACCCTGGCTACCTCACTGTCTACCCTGGCTACCTCACTGTCTACCCTGGCTACCTCACTGTCTACCCTGGCTACCCTCACTGTCTACCCTGGCTACCTCACTGTCTACCCTGGCTACCTCACTGCCTACCCTGGCTACTTTACTGTCTACCCTGGCTACCTCACTGTCTACCCTGGCTACCCTCACTGTCTACCCTGGCTACCTCACTGTCTACCCTGGCTACCTCACTGTCTACCCTGGCTACCTCACTGCCTACCCTGGCTACTTTACTGTCTACCCTGGCTACCTCACTGTCTACCCTGGCTACCCTCACTGTCTACCCTGGCTACCTCACTGTCTACCCTGGCTACCTCACTGTCTACCCTGGCTACCTCACTGTCTACTCTGGCTACCTTACTGTCTACCCTGGCTGCCTTACTGTCTACCCTGGCTGCCTCACTGTCTACCCTGGCTACCTCACTGTCTACCCTGAAAACCGCTGTCCATATCCTGGCAACCTTCCTCAAGCAGAAGAATTCGAGTATAAGAACAGGCACAACCACACTTAAAAGATGCAATATTGTAAGAATCAAATAAAAAAGTCAAACATTTTTTCACATCAAATTGAATCAGACTATTGTAGTTGACACAGCAACCGCGTTATGCTTAGACGAATAAATGGGATTTAGAATACCTGGCCTTGCAATTGTGCTACTTTGCTGCTCAGAGAATTCGCTGCCTCTATCCCCGTTGCGGCTACTGCTGATGCCACTAGTTGTACTGCTGATGTCATTGCTGCTGCTGCTGCTGTCGGCAATTTTTGTGCTAGCAACGGTGGCACTTGTCATCACCGACGGGAAATCACTGGTCGTTAGGGACGCTATAGCGCACAATTTTTAAGCGAGTTATTTTTTTCACGATTGAGACATTAGAAATAGTTGTTTAGAAAAGAAAGAAAAAATACAGTTTTAGAAAGAAAAATAAATAACTCACTTGCTGTTGTGGCTGTCGTGGTGCTGCTAGTGAATGGCAACGTTGGAGCAACTTCTGCGGAGTGAAAGTTAGGCATAGAGAATTCAGCATAGTTAAACTGCTTTAGCAACTCATGTGGAAGAATCAGCGTTTGCGAGGAGACGTGAGGTTGGTGAGGAGGAAATGAGGTTGGTGAAGGAGGGAGTGAGGTTGGTGAGGAGGGAGGGAGTGAGGTTAGTGAGGAGTGAGGTTAGTGAGGAGTGAGGGAGTGAGGAGTGAGGGAGTGAGGTTAGTGAGGAGGGAGGCGAGGGAGGTAGGTTGGTGATGGGGGAGTGAGGTTAGGGAGGGAGTGAGGTGAGGTTAGTAAGGAGGGAGTGAGATTAGTGAGGAGGAAGTGAGGTTAGTGAGGAGGGAGGCGAGGGAGGCAGGTTGGTGATGGGGGAATGAGGTTGGTGAGGAGGGATTGAGATTGGTGTAAAGGACAAGGTTACAACGACTTTCCACCACTTCATAAAATCAAATTCATAAAAGAAAAAATCTTTACTTACTTCTTGACAACACAATATTCATAAAATATAGCTGGTTTCCACTAGCCAGCTCACTGCAGTCTTTTGAGGATCTGAGAAGACGATCGTCTGACTTCCCCAATTGATAACAGGCACTTGCAAGCCTGAGTGGGATGTTCAGCACACAGCGCCCAGTTGCACGGAGTTTCAGCTGATCCCTAATGCTGTTTTTCAGCGATGTATAGCAGTCTCTCAAATTGGAGCTTTCTTCATTCAGGTCCAAGTTTCTCAAACTGAGACAGGCTGGCAATGCCTGACTGGTGTCATCCAAGCTGCATTGATCTGAGCTACCAATAGGCAAAGGCAGATACTCAATGCGATCAATTGACTCAGTAGAAGACAATTCTGGACATGGGACAAGAATGCTATCTTGGTTAGGACAGACAGTCAAGTTGCATAAGCTGCCAATCTGTTGACACTGGCTAGCAGCTGGGGTGGACACAGCTTGAGTTGATAGAGGAAGCAGAAGCCAAGGTAAAAACAACCATGCAAACATTAGCGACAGTTTATTTGTAGTATGTATCATTTTGTCTTCTTCAGCTTAATAGCAGGCATGAAAAATTAAATTCAAAGCACTAATATCAACTTATTCATGATGAAGATTAGTAGCATAAACAAAATAGAATTATTATTAGTGAAGGAATACATGAATTTACTAAAATTATGTTATATAAAATCAAACAAAGAAAATCTAATAAAATTAATATATGATACTTTAAATAGATAAGGGTTAAAGATTAGTCCAACTTGTACTACATAAAATAATAACATTAACAATAACAACTTCTATTTTATAACTTTTAACTACAAAGACAAAAATGTCAAAAGATTCATAAAATATTATGAAATTAATAAATTTTCCTGTTATATAAATATATAATTTTTATAGATACTAATATATCAATATATTTAGAATCATAATTTCTATTAGAAAACAAATAGAAATATTAGTTGCCTCTTTGCAAGGCTCAAATTAAATTGGAATGGCCATAGCCCATATGTATGGCTTTATTTTTACACTAAAAACAGTTTAAAACCCTATCTTAAATGCCATAGTAGACATAATTTTAAGATATCATAGTCATAAGTTCAAGAAATAATTTTGGTCATTCAAAGCAAAGGTAGTTAACTCGAGACAAGATCGGCTTTGAAGCCTGTATGCTGCTGTATTCGCATGCCTTTATCTTTAATTAGACCGTTAAGACACCGTGCATGAAAAGCGTGGAGAAGTGGTTCGCGGAAAACTATACTTTTGAATTATCGAAGCGTATAAAAGTGTTTATCACGTTACAACCTAAAAAGTTTTTGAAAAAACTATTTAAAGGTTAATAAAAGTAATATTGCAGCACACTAGCGCAATAACTAGTTTAAGGTTATGACACTTTGTTTAACTTACCTTCAATCTCATTCCGTTAAAGTTTTTTGATTTTCACAATTTTTGTCAGGCGGCTATTTCACATGTGACTCTTTTGAGTTTTAAAAGAACTATTTCATTCGATAGTGACTTTAAGGTTGAGTAGCACTATTTTTTACGAAAAATCCACGTCAGGTTTGGGGATTTAACTTAACCCAACCGGATTTCGTTATTCTAGAAATAAAAGGCAAATCAAAATTCTAGTGACACACAGTGACAAAATATAAGCATCATCTGATGGTGTCTTTTAATGCATGTGTCAAAATGAAACAAAACAATTTTTCAAAACAATTTTAACTGACATGTAAACATTAAAGCGTTTAATTTCTTAGTTGCATTTTGACACTTATCAATTTGATTTTAGTTTAATTCTTCCATTTTGTTTCATTTAATTTAGTTTAATTTAACTAAATTAGTTAAACCTCAGTTTAACTAATTGAGGTTTACTCAGTTTTACTGAGGTGAACTCAGTTTAACAAACCTTAGTTTAACCTCATCGTTTTAATTTTTTAAAAGGGTCACAGCTTGCAGCGGTGTCGGAACATATTTCAAAGTGGGGGGGGCTATTGGTGGGAGGGCACATTGCACATAATTTCTTTTAATCTAAGGGCACCCAAACTCCTGCAGTTATTTCAGTTTGTGAAATTGTGACAACCAGGCCGATATTCAATTCTGTGTTGGAAGTGGACAAGTCTGAAAATGTTCAAATTTTCAACTGATTCAAACATTGCGCAACTGCAATTGCGAAAATTGCATTATCAATTTCTTTAGTAAATATCTCAAATGAATGAAAATTGCAAGGGCAAGACCAGTAGTTTTCTGGTTCTCTACTTCAGTTCCTCTTGGTGCTGACTCTATTCTTTTAGCTGACGGTATTTTAGTGATTTTTGGTTGCAGCGCTGCAGCAGCAGCTTGGGATTGCGGCGGACTCGGAATTTCGATCAGAGACGCCAAAGCGAAACGGTAAACACAAAAACAGGGGTCAGCAAACTCCGGCCTGAGGGCCAAATGTGGCCTGCAAAGCCTCTGATCTCTGTCCGGCCCTCGGATCCTTTAAATCTTCACAATAGCAATCCGGCCCACTCGATGTTTGTCTCTTCTCAGCTCTCTTTCCTCAGCTCTCTCTTCTCATATTATCTCCTCTCCTCTCTCCTCTCATCTCATCTCCTCACCTATCTCCTCTCCTCTCTCTTTTTCTCTTCTCACCTCTCTCCTCTCCTCTCCTCTCATCTCCTCACCTATCTCCTCTCCTCTTCTCTCCTCTCCTCACATATCTCCTCTCTCCTCTCCTCTCCTGTCCTCTCTCCTCTCCTCTCCTGTCCTCTCTCCTCTCCTCTCCTCTCCTCTCTCCTCTCATCTCATCTCCTCACCTATCTCTTCTCCTCTCTCCTTTCCTCTTCTCACCTCTCTCCCCTCCTCTCCTCTCATCTCCTCACCTATCTCCTCTCCTCTCCTCTCCTCTCCTCTCCTCTCCTCACATATCTCCTCTCTCCTCTCCTCACCTATCTCCTCTCCTCTCTCCTTTCCTCTTCTTACCTCTCCTTTTCCTCCCCTCTCCTCTCCTCTCCTCTCCTCTCCTCTCTCCTCTTTTACCATCTCCTCTCCTCTCTTAGCTCGTATCATCTCTCAAATCCCTTTTCCTCTCCATTCTCTTCACCTTCCCTCCATCTCTCCTCTCTCTTAAATCTCGACTCTCCTCATTCATCTCCCCTCTTCTATTTTATCTCTCTTCTCGTCTACTCTCTTCTCCTTTATTCTTTAGCCTCTCCTTTCTCCTACGCTCGTACTCGTACAGTTCTCTTCTCTATTCCCTATCCTCTCCCTTCTCTTGCCTGCAATCACCAGGGACTCCTGGGCGCGTTTCATTTAGGGGGCCCAGGGAAGCAGACCCAGAAGGGCAGTCATTGCGCCGCGCTAGGTTTATTAATCTGGCCCTTAAGGTAAAAATTTTGCTGACCCCTGCACTAAAAGCACTAGGCTTAGGCACATTAGATAAAACTGTAGTGAATGGGATTGAGAACAACATTAACTATTATATCAGCCCTTAGCTTCTAAGACTCAGAAAAGCCAAAGCCGAAAACCGGCCGACACTTGCTTAAAATTCAAAAAGGGCACTTGCTGGATCATGCTAAAAAGTGAGGGGGCTCCAGCCCCCCCCCCGTGCCCTCCCGGTTCCGACACCCCTGAGTCAGCTTGCTGATAAGTAATTTTTCGTACATTTTACATTAGTCGCGTAGTGTGATTTTCGGTAAAAAGAATATCAAAGGATCAAATCTAGTACAGTTGGACCACTAGAAAAAGTATACTCATCATCGTACACACAATGTTACTGCTACTTTGTGGTCCTTGATCTACATGTCCTTGGTCCTTGGTCCTTGTCGCCAACGGGGGGGGGACAGGGGGACCACATGCCCCCAGTAAAAGATCTTGGGGGATACAATTTGTCCCGCAGTACCCCACCTTGCATTTGTGACCCCGTAATATATATTTATGGAAATCAATAAATTTGCTGCAGGGCGACAAAACATAGTGCTTGCGGCGCTAAAATGAGTGCCTGCCGCGCTAAAATGAGTGCCTGCGGCGCTAAAATGAGTGCCTGCCGCGCTAAAATGAGTGCCTGCCGCGCTAAAATGAGTGCCTGCCGCGCTAAAATGAGTGCCTGCCGCGCTAAAATGAGTGCCTGCCGCGCTAAAATGAGTGCCTGCCGCGCTAAAATGAGTGCCTGCCGCGCTAAAATGAGTGCCTGCCGCGCTAAAATGAGTGCCTGCCGCGCTAAAATGAGTGCCTGCCGCGCTAAAATGAGTGCCTGCCGCGCTAAAATGAGTGCCTGCCGCGCTAAAATGAGTGCCTGCCGCGCTAAAATGAGTGCCTGCCGCGCTAAAATGAGTGCCTGCCGCGCTAAAATGAGTGCCTGCCGCGCTAAAATGAGTGCCTGCCGCGCTAAAATGAGTGCCTGCCGCGCTAAAATGAGTGCAGCTGCAGCGCTAAACTGAGTGCGCCTGCGGCGCTAAAAAATCAGTGCTAACAACACCGATTCTGAAAATATTGTATACATGTAAAGAATTTAGTAGTCTATGTACATGTATAATTATTGGCTTTGTCCCCCCCACCATAAAATCCATGGCGACACCCCTGCATGTAACAATTATGTATAGTGCATGTGCAGTAATAATCAATTGCAATTTTTGCTGCAGATAATTAGCTCATTAGATCTTTAATTTCGCGTGTGAATAGTTCTAGCTCGATCGGTTGGTTTTGGGAGTGCATAGATAATATATAACTAGTGTAGCTATAGCCTCTATTCTGGAAGCTTCTGCCACTCTCCCCATATGGCATATACTAAAAATAGTAACATTCTTGAAATTTAATTCTCTCGCGCATCCCAAGGCTATACTAGATGTAAAAGCACCCCTACTTTACTAAAACCAAGACTCTCTCTCTTCTCTGTCTCACTAGCTCGGATTGCTACTTGCGCTTATAATGCAAATACACACTTCTCCTCTCTGCCGAGCACTCTGTCGGCCTGGTAAACGTACTAACCAATCGAAGTCTGTTCGTTCGATCTATTTACCAGAAATACAACAGTGTAACCCCAGGGACGCTTAAAAAATTAATGCGCTTATGAAATTTCGTCAAAAGAGTTCAACAGCTCATCCAGCACTTCATTAGTTTAAACTAATGATCACAAAAACACAATTGTGCAAAAACGAGTGAGCTCATCGTCAAACTGTTCAGCCGATACATTTACACTCACAGGTACAAAGGAAATATATATGTACTTAGCAATAAGAATAATTTAAAATTTGCACCTAAGAAAGGAGTTTTTAAAAAGTGTAGTCATGCAAGACTGAAAAACAGAAGCCAATATTACATCTTCTTTTGTTAAAATTTTTTAAACCGAAAACTTTGTCTTTTAAAATAACAGTCTCATAGTACTAAGTTTCAATTGGCCTAATTCATCACGCAGTTGAGTTGATTGTCTGACTCCCTTGTCTGAAAGTATAGTCCATTTTATTTATAAGTCATATATACACTAGTTATGTCAACTTACTAACTTGTTTTTTTAGCTAATTTTTTAATTAATAAACGTGATAGTGATCTTGTATTATTAGGCTAGTGGTTAGGCCTGGCCTGATATAGTGATATAGTATAGGCCGACATTGTTAGTTATTGATTGATACTAGCTAAAAAGAGTTAAGCCTGTAACAGTAGGCATAGTCGAGAAGAATCAATTAGTCAATAACAAAATACAAAAGCTTGCATTCTTAAATATGATTATTTCTAAAGAGGAAGCTGCTAAAATTCTCTGTGTTTTACCAGGTAAGCCAAGGTGTCAATCTAATTATGCCATGGTACCAATTATATTTAGCCTAGTCCAAACTCTTTAAATAGTAAAAATATTCAAGAGGGCCTATTCTTAGCATTAGGCCATTATATAGGCGTATATTGCATGTTGCTTAGGTAACTAAGATTTTTGGGATAGGTTCTATCATCTATGTATAGGTTTTATTTTACTCTTAGTCTTAAGTTTTTAAATTCTAATTAGAAAGTTGATGATACTCTATCAATTTTCCCTTTTGTGTGTTAAATATATTTGAATAAAATCTAAAAAATAATAGTTAATATAATAAGAAAGATTTAATTAACTAGGCCTAACTAATCTATATGCTTATTTATTTATTTTTCTATAATGGGCCTATGCTTTTTATAAATGCATTTTGTCATTGTGTGCCTTTAAGCTACTTAAGGCTTAATAGGGGGATTTAAGAAGCTAATTCAAGCCCTACCTTTAAGCAACAATAACTATTTAAAATACCTAGTTAGGCTAGATTAAAATAATGAAATGTCTAAGAATTAATAGATCTCGACTTTTAAGTCTATGTCTTTACAAATATAGACAAATCATTTGAACCTCATATCTAATGTCTAAGCTAGTCTTCTAAGAGATACATTAGCTATCAAAGAAATATACTGTATTAATATATTGAATCTATTGTTTTTTGTTTTATATTTAGTGGCTATATTAATTTTAAAATCTTCAACCATTGAAAATAGATTCAGAAAGTCAAAGTTCCTTTAACTACTATGAATTTTAATGCCTTTGTGTGACTGAAAACACTACATAGTATCTATTTTTATATAATTATCTTTCTTTAGTATAATGATCAATCTCAAATATAGTCAATTGCAAAAAAAGTATAATTGTCTCTGTTAGTTGGAAATTTTAATAATTAAATTATTTTTTTATTATTTATAGATGCCTCTGAGACAGAGATCAAGTCTGCATACCGCAGGCTAGCACTGCAGTATCATCCAGACAAATGCCTGCCAGAAGAACAAGAAGCTGCTACTAAGGTTTGTTAGCAATAGAATTCATGAGTCTGAAATTTTTCTGATAGAACTCTTTACATTCCTCAATGGTATACAACTTTACAATCTCTACTGACATCAAACTACCTTCCTTATTGACATCTATCCGACTCCACCTTCCCCACTGACATCCAACTCCACTTTCCCCACTGACATCCGACTCCACCTTCCCCACTGACATCCAACTCCACTTTCCCCACTGACATCCAACTCCACCTTCCCCACTGACATCCAACTCCACCTTCCCCACTGACATCCAACTTATTTTGACACAGACATGCTGAGCTTTTACTTTTGCCACAAATTAATGCTTGATATTTGCACAATCCACTTGCTCCAACATTCCTCTCGTAGAAGTTCCAAGAAATTTCCCTAGCCTACAAGAAACTGACCAGCACCGACGATGAAGTTGACCGTTTGAAGGATAAATTTATGAATCCGGAATTCATCTGGTTACTGATTGATGCCATGACTAGGACAGATTGTGAGCCATATCTCATTGCTTACTTGAGTTGCAAAAAGACTTTCCTGCAACTTTTAATTAATCGATTTCGCACATTCCAGTTTCAGTTCTGTTTTTCTTTATGAACCACTCGGAGGATGTTGATGATTTTTATTGCGATGACGAAGATGAGGACTATTCTGACGGTGAGCGAGCATTTGTATTCCATGCGAACTTTTCTCTGTGAGATTATTCAAGTCTGACCCAGTTTTATTGGATATGACTGAAGGTCCGTCTGCTTAGGATTTGGGGACAACAGCCTCAGAATCTGAAGGTCCGTCTGCTTAGGGTGTGAGGAC
Source organism: Macrostomum lignano (assembly GCA_002269645.1). Taxonomy (NCBI): domain Eukaryota; kingdom Metazoa; phylum Platyhelminthes; family Macrostomidae; genus Macrostomum; species Macrostomum lignano. The sequence continues at coordinate 68,613 of NIVC01000015.1, forward strand.
AGCAGCCTCAGAATCTGAAGGTCCGTCTGCTTAGAGTTTGGGGACAGCAGCCTCAGAATCTGAAGGTCCGTCTGCTTAGAGTTTGGGGACAACAGCCTCAGAATCTGAAGGTCCGTCTGCTTAGAGTTTGGGGACAGCAGCCTCAGAATCTGAAGGTCCGTCTGCTTAGAGTTTGGGGACAGCAGCCTCAGAATCTGAAGGTCCGTCTGCTTAGAGTTTGGGGACAGCAGCCTCAGGATCTGAAGGTCCGTCATTAGTATACGGTCAGCTTCAATTCAATATTATTCTCGCTCGCAAACACGCAGACAGCGACAGCAGCTTCAATGACAACCCCAATTGGTACGAGTACTATCAATATCGCAGGCAATACCGGGATCAGAACTCCCCGATTACGCGTTTCAGCACTCTGTCGCCTGAGGTGAGTGTTGTGGGTTAAAGGAATTGTACTCATTCGTCTACTGATAAGTAGAAAGTATAGAGTGTGGCACTAAAAGCTTGCATTTCTGCACAAAGAAAAAGGTTCCGTTTAGTATAGTTTAATTAATAGGTGGTCCGATAGAACAGCCGAGGACAGAAACTGGTCGCGGGTTCGATTCCACTTTTAGCTGACTGATGACGCAACCAAATTGATTCATAATTCTTCGGTCCTCGGACCCGCAGGAGGCGGAAAAGCAGGCGAAGGAGCTGATCGAAGCGGAGGAGCGGGAGAAGCGTCGAGCCCAGCGTAAACAGGAGAAGCGTCGTAAGAAGCGTCAAAGGCGTGGCAAGAAGAAGCAGGAGCAGCAGCAACAGCAGGCGGCGGCGGCGGACTTGGCTGCCAAAAAGCAGGCGGCGACGGACTTGGCTGCCAAAAAGCAGGCGGCGGCGGACTTGGCTGCCAAAAAGCAGCAGCAGGAGAAAACTGCTGCTGCCGCTGCCACTGCGCCAGTAAAATCGCATGGGAGGAAAGATTCTGGCGAAGGTGGTCAGCAGCTAGGAGCTACGGCTGCCACTGACGATTCAAAGGATCAGGATGCATGCTCCGGTTCTAGTGGGGAAGATAGTTCTACTGGCGATATTGAAGAGGTAATAAAGACGGTATTTACTATTTGGTTTGTTTTTATGCGTTATGATTCGCTAGACCTGTTCTCAAGGTGAAGAACAGAAGAAAAAACGCGTGTTCAAATCTGGACAGATGATTTTTTTGAAAATTTGGGGTGGGGGGGTCACTGACCCAGCTGAGCTCACTGGCTGGGAGGGGCACTGACCCCAGCTGAGCTCACTGGCTGGGGGGGTCACTGACCCAGCTGAGCTCACTGGCTGGGAGGGGCACTGACCCCAGCTGAGCTCACTGGCTGGGAGGGGCACTGACCCCAGCTGAGCTCACTGGCTGGGGGGAGCACTGACCTCAGCTGAGTGACTGGCTAGGAGGAAGCACTGACCGCAGCTGAGTGACTGGCTGGGAGGAAGCACTGACCTCAGCTGAGTGACTGGCTGGGAGGGTGGCACTGACCTCAGCTGAGTGACTGGCTGGGAGGGTGGCACTGACCTCAGCTGAGTGACTGGCTGGGAGGGGCACTGACCTCAGCTGAGTGACTGGCTGGGAGGGGGCACTGACCTCAGCTGAGTGACTGGCTGGGAGGGGGCACTGACCTCAGCTGAGTGACTGGCTTGGAGGGGGCACTGACCTCAGCTGAGTGACTGGCTGGGAGGGGGGCACTGACCTCAGCTGAGTGACTGGCTGGAGGGGGGCACTGACCTCAGCTGAGTGACTGGCTGGGAGGGGGCACTGACCTCAGCTGAGTGACTGGCTGGGAGGGGGCACTGACCTCAGCTGAGTGACTGGCTGGGAGGGGGCACTGACCTCAGCTGAGTGACTGGCTGGGAGGGGGCACTGACCTCAGCTGAGTGACTGGCTGGGAGGGGGCACTGACCTCAGCTGAGTGACTGGCTGGGAGGGGGCACTGACCTCAGCTGAGTGACTGGCTGGGAGGGGGGCACTGACCTCAGCTGAGTGACTGGCTGGGAGGGTGGCACTGACCTCAGCTGAGTGACTGGCTGGGAGGGGGCACTGACCTCAGCTGAGTGACTGGCTGGGAGGGGGCACTGACCTCAGCTGAGTGACTGGCTGGGAGGGGGCACTGACCTCAGCTGAGTGACTGGCTGGGAGGGGGGCACTGACCTCTGCTGAGTGACTGGCTGGGAGGAAGCACCAGTGGTGGGAGTGAGGAGTGCCCATTTTTTTCGCGCCTACGATTTTTTTGCGCCGCAAGTTTTTTTGTGTCAATCTTTTTTTGCCATACATTGACTATATAATGTTCAAAAGAGTAACTCTGAAAAAAAACGATTGTTGTGTTGTTGCAACAGCTTGACTATAATTTAACATCGTAGTCGTAGACAATAGTGCGCCACTCGCACTCGTGGGTCTCGTGTATTGCATTTTATTAGGTCTTACAAATGAATTATTTAAATGAAAGTTATTGAATTGCTAAAGATTAAATTCGAAATAATCGTAACTTGCAATTTTTATATTTCAAGCTAGACTAAATCTAATATATGAAATCGAAAGCTCTATACGAGAGCGTATCTAACTTTGGAAGATGTCATTTTAAGCAAGTAAAAGGCAACTAACATAGCATTAGCCTTTCTGTTGAACGCTTTCTGGCAGAGGGTTCGACAATGACTGCTCAATAGCTCGACGCTTGAGCACCGTCTCAGTGATTTTCTCGGCCTGTTTCAGCTTCTTCTTCTGCAGCTTGTCTTGTCTGTGTCGCAGGTCGTCCAGCTCACGATCTCGGTCCTCCTTCGCCTTAGTCATTTCCAGCAACAGCTTCTGAGCGTCATCCCTCTGCTTCTGCTTCTTCTTTATCTGCTCGTTAGTCTCCAGAACAGAATTTTCTAAGTCTGTGAATGTCTTGCTTACGCTTTTCTCGTTTCGAATTTCGGAGAGGACACTCTTCTCGAGCTCTTCCCTCTTCTTGCGCTCCTCTTCTTGCTTCTCTTCTTCCAGCCGTCGGCGGTACGCAGCATAGGCGCTGTTGCACAGGTTCTGCAACCTAAGCGAGACTGGTAGCGTAGCAGCTGTCCAACATTTAGCAGCAAGGCAAGAGCGCGCGACGACTAGTGCCTTAATGGTGTGCGCTCCAGGACTGGAGCGCTTCTTTGTAACGACATCATTAAGATTGCTGAAAATTCTCTCGACTTCCGCGTTGCCGTGCGGCAAGACGAATAGCACACGTACTATGCGCATAAGAAGTGGGCGATTGCCAACTGCGGCGACCTTTCCCCAGAAGTTACTAGCCGATTCGGATTCAATGTCTAACTCAGCAATCAGCACATCTTGTTGATGAGCACGAGCCTCAACTCGCAACGTGTCGAGCTCGCTTGCTGTCATGATCGTCGGTAGCTGCCTGGCAATGGTATCAACCCACTGAACAAACCGATCGTTTGTCTGCTTTTTCGGATCCAGCAGTTGGCAGGCACGAAGAGTGGAGCTGCTCAGCGGCAAATATTCAAAGAGTTTCTCTGTTCCCTTTACAAAGAACGCTTTCACCAAAGCTAGACAGGCCTGTTGGTCACTAGCAGACATCTCAATGAAGAGACGCCTGGCCTGCTCCCCCATGCCGATTTGCAGATGGGGCAGCCAAATCGAACTGTCCTTTAAATCCAGCTTCCAGACTTTGGCGGGTAGTTTGACTGGCGAGACAAAGCGCAACAGCCAGCAGCGTGTCAGGTCATTTAGCACTTCGTACAGCCGGAATATTTGGCAGTCTTCTTGTTGGAACAACAGCTCGAACTTCTGCAGAGGACGCAAAACTTCGACCAAAAATAGAAGAAAAAATTCGACTTTGGGGTCACGAACTTGGACCTTGAGTGTGCTAAATTTTGCGCCATGCTCCTTAGTCGCGGAGTCGAAGAAGTACTTTTTAGAGGCTCTAACAGTCGCAAAACTCGTTCAACTACCGGCAACAGCTGCAGCCAACGGTGTCAACTGGCCGAATAAATGCCAGCTTTCGCACTTCATCGAATTCAGTTGCAATGACATGTAAGCGGTCCTTTTCGTCGAGCGAAAACTTGAAGTGGCAATAGAGGTCGCGCACTAGTGTCTCTACGCTGAGACCTAAGTCCGAAGCGTCGCAAGCGTACTTCGCGGCGTTGTGGATGTGATGAAGGCTGCAGCCGCCTACATCAATGATATTTCGAAGGTCATCCAAAGTCGAACTACTACTCCGCTCTTGGAGCCCCGCATGGTGTTGCAGCTGTCCGACATCACTCCGACACACTTTGACTTGTCGAGGTTGCACTCCGAAATCGTCTGCAAAACAGAAGCAGAAATAGCTGCGGCAGTTGTAGAAGACAGCATAGGCAAATCTATGCAGACTGATTTGGCCTTCATGGTTTTTTCGGTACTATTTTCTGAAAGATATCGCAGAAGGATGCCGAGAAACTTTCCATTCTTATTGGCTTCATCAATTTGCACTGAAAAAAAGCCTGAGTCTGGTGACTTGCTGTTGCTGCAAACATCGGCCAGAATAACCTCTTTCAGGTAGGGAAAGAGGCCGTGAGACACGAGGTAAGAAATCTTCGATCGATGAAGCTGCATTGCAGTCGGAAACTTGGAGTCGGGACAAATCGCACGTAAGTCCTCAACGGCGTCATCCTCAGACTCAAAGCTACGATTTTTAATAATAATCCTTGTGATAAAACGAATTTCCGAGACTTTCGCAGAGTGACTTAAAGTCGTTTGGCTCGCAAGACCCGTCAATACTCTGATCAGCCTGGCCTGCGGATGCCCCTGCCATCACATCTTGAGGGAGCTGCTGCTCCGACGGGCCTTCGAAAATTT